>PVJH01014323.1:44180-57526 GCA_004026705.1 Nesogale talazaci
TGGACATCGAATAAGGAAGACTGGAGAAGAGTTGAATTGAATCGTGGTGCTAGTGAAGACTATTGAAAATACCGTGGCCTGCTGACAGGACAAACAAATCTGTCTTGTAAGTACCATGGCCAGAGTGCTCCATAGAGGCAAGGATGGCAAGACTTAGGACATGTTGCCAGGTGAGATCAGTCAGTCATTAGAGAGGGACTTCATGCTTGGCAATGCAGAGGGACTGTCAAGAAGAACCACAATCAGATGGCCTGACACAGTGGCTGCCACAGAAGGTTCGAGCATAGGAATAATGTTGGGGATGGCGACAGTGATTATTTCTGTTGTGCATATGGTTGTTAACAGGTCAGAACTGACTGCAGGTCACCTAAGAACAACAGCTTACTAGGGAAAACAGACCAGTGCATACAAACTTTGCCATGGGAATTACATAAAAAGACACAAGATTTTGCAAGGAGAATAAAGCATAACACTGACACTTCGCGGTTAGAAATCTTGTAATTTGTTTTGTTCTGTTTTTTTTTGGGGGGGGGGCATCACTGCCCTCAGGTGGTGGGAGTAGGAGGCCCAGCCTTTGCTCTTTGGAGCTGGAATCGAACCTCCATCCCAGTGGGCTGCAGTCCCGCGCACAACCACTATGCCACCGGGGCTCAGCCCGAAATCTTGTAATTTGAAAACATATTCTGACCCCACTTCGTCCACATTTTTCCCAACCTGAGCAGGGGAGGTTCCTGGTAATTGTGTCAATATCTATAGTACTTGGAGTGAAGTTAGTGAATGATTTGGGCTCACTGCTGAATGGTCCCGAAGGAAATGTCCAGGCATAGGCTAAGCTGTGAAGAAGCACAACAAAACATTGTTACCATAGTAACACAAAGCCATAATAGTATCCTTCATAATAGCTCCGAACTGGGACCTACCTAAATGTTCCCCCCACAGCAGAATGGTGAAATAAATCATAGTATCCCCATCCTAAGTAGCAATGAGACCCAACTACCCAAACCACCCAGAGCAAGATGGAGAAATCTCACAACCATAATATCCTTGGGCAAAACAAAGACTCAAGGACACATTCCAAATGCTTTTACTTATTTAAAAAAAAAAAAAGGCACTCACTACCATTCAGTCAATGTTGACTAATAGGGAGACTATAAGACAGAGTAGAATGGCCCTTATGAGTTTCTGAGGATGTATCTCTTTATGGGAGTATAAAGGCCCATGTTTCTCCCACAAAGTGGCCCAGCAGTCTCAAACTGCCAACCTTGAGTTAGCTTTCCAAGAAGTAACCACTATGCCAAGAAAATATGAATAAGCACAAATAGATACAAACACTATGCTCTTAGAAGTCAGGAGATGTCCATGCCTAGTAGGGGTAAGATTATAGAGATATCGGGGTACGAGTGAAAGTACTATTAATGCTCTTTCTACATACGCATCATACTGGTAGATTCAGTAAGTTCAGCACTTACATGCACTTTGATGAGTGATTCAATATGCATGTTTTTAAAGGGGTTGTCAATTATCAGAAAGGTGATCAGGTTCTACCAGATCACCTGACAGCATCAGAGGAAAGGAAGGAAGCAGAAGGCAGCTCTCTCTTTGTCACAGAATCAACCCAGAGGAAGGCACAGAGTAAAACAATGCCTGGAACCCAGGTGAAATAGACTTCATTCATCTACACACTTGTTCATTGATTTAACAAACAGAGAGGGAAAAGAGACAGTTGAGCACGTAAGGGCCTTCCATTTAGCAGGGGAGAGTGACAAATAAACTGGTAATTATACACTTCATTGAAATTGCTAATATTAAGACTCTGAGGGATCCTGAGGTCCAATTCTGTGAACTCTAAAAGAGGTATTGGTATGTTTGGTTATGTTGATATGCTTGGTCATGTGGTATGCTTGGTATGCTTGGTTAACTCTGAAACTGGATTTCCTTTAGCCAGAAAGAGTATCCTTTGCATCTCTAACTCAGCCAAACTCACAGCCAGCAAGCTGATGCTGACTCATCACCATATAGGACAAGGGAGAATGGACAGGGTTTCGAAGACTGTAACATTTTATGGGAATAGGAAGCCCGATCTTTCTCTCAAGCAGCAGGTGGTGGTTTCAGACTGCCAGCCTTCCAGATCACAGCCCAACCACTATACCACCAGGACGCCTTTGAACCTCTACGGTAGTGGTTTATTAAATGTGCAGAGAAATCACTGGGGGTGGGGTTGAAATGTAGATGATAATCTAGAGGTCCGGGGAAGGGCCTGTCAGTCTGCATTTTTGACAATGCTTCAGAAGATGCCGAGGCCATCAGTCGTTGAGCCTCTATTTGTCTCGTGACTGAGCGGGGTCATCAGCAGCCATTCTCGTGTGCTAACCCTACAGACAGTCAATCCTGCTCAGGCCAGTTCTTCTGGAAGGCACCCATGGAGAAACAATAGGCAGATGGCTGTGGGAGAAGTGGGTGACTGGTGAGGCTTTCCAGATCCTTCCTGTTGTCAACCATGGAGAGTGCGGGAGCCAGGCGTAAGGGCATTTTGCAATTTACAAAACTGGCAGAACTTTGTCTCATGCTTCTTCCATTTCTGGCCTCTTGAGCTGCCCAGACCTTCTCTTGACATGAAAAAGAAACTGGTGATGTAAATGTAATTGTTCTTTTCAACCAACTGCACAAAGCCAAGACACATCTAAGAGAAAAAAATAGAGAAATGGGTCAGGGCTGCCTCAACCAGTTTGTGAACTAAACTTTGAAGAGATAGCTGAAAGAATTTGCTTTCTCACACCCTGGGAAGAGGAAGTGAAAGCTGTCACATACAAGAACAAGTTGCTTCATTAGGAAATGAGATTCCTGCCCAGCCTGAAGTAGAAATCCTGAGGGGGAGGGAGGGGAGGAGGAGCCTGACAGTGGGGGTGTGGTGGAAACTTCTAGGCTTAATGTCAAAAAGTTTGGACCACTGGAGTTCAGCCAGTGTGGACTCCAGCATGGTGTGTGGTATCCCCACAGGTGAAGGCTGAAGAATCAGACTGTTTATGGCTGGTCATGCCAGAGGGTTAGGACAGTCCCCGGAAGACGTGAGGAGTTACAGAAGACTGTTCTTATTCCTGTTTGTGATGTTTGCTTCCAGTGGCCTTTGCTTTTAAAATGTAAATGCATAACATTTTTTTTGTATAAGTGACATGTTCACATACCTCAGAATGCAAAAGGCGGACGAAGTTATTCACTTGAAATATTTATGTCTCAAGACTCTTGCACCAGACATACTTAAACTCTCTCCATCTCATTTATGTACCCATCTATCCGCCTCTGTGCCTGTGTCCACTCTACCTTCTCCCGTGTGGTTCTGGGTGAGGGCTCTGTGCTCCTAGCTAAGGCAGACTTCTCGTGGCCTGAATCCTGTCCTCCCACATGAAAAGCCTTGCTCCAGCAATTCACTTTCTTTTCTCCTACATCATTAGTGGCGGGGTCTCTACTAGGTCCTTCCCAGCAGTCTACAGACTTGCTTTTATTTCTCCCATCTTAGCCAAACACCCTTTCCTACCCTGACTCTTTTCTCCAGCAGCCACCCCATGTCTCTGATCCACCTTGCAGCAACACTCTTCCAAAGAGTACCATCTAATTCTAATTCCTCTCCATGCCTTCTTTCTTGTACCTGCTTCCTGTGGGGCGTTATGCCCTCCACTCCGCATCCACCACAACAGCATGCCATGGACCCCAATGACCTTCATGTTGCTCAACCCTATGGTCCATTCTCAACTCTCAGCTTATTTGACTGAAGAGAAGCATTTGGCACAACTTCCTATTTGATACCATTTCTTCACTTCTCTTCTGGTTTTATGGTTTCTTTTGTTTGTTGGTGGACATGGCTTCTCAGCGTCATTGCTGGTTTCTCCTCTTCTCCCTGTGCCTGGGCTGAGTCTTTGAGCCTTTTAACTTTTCCAGATACTCATTCCCCTAGGGGATTCTGTTTTGTAGCTTACAATACCATCTGGCTGCTGAATTCAATTTCTGTATCTGCCAGGATTTTCCCCTGAACTCCACACTCATCATAACTGCTGACTTAACAGTTCCGATTAAGTGCCTAATAGTCACCTCACAGGTAACTTGTAAAGAGAGGAAATCCTGGGGCTACCTTGCACCACTCCAGCCTTATCCTCCCACAGTCTCCCTATCTCACCTCATCAATCCCTTTTCTTTTCAATTCTTTGGGCAAAAGTCTTGACATCATCCTTGACTCACTCTTTTCTCTCACAGCTCACATTTAATCTGCTAAGCAATCTTGGTAGCTCAGTCTTCAAAGGTTGTGCTGAATTTGATCACTTCTTATGGTTGACTCTCCCATCGCCCTCCTCTGCTCTCCAGCAGGCTGTTTTTCCATGACAATCACGACCAGGGCTCCTTGAGAGAAAAGGCAGGCAAAAAGTTCTTGGATAAATAGCACCAATGTGAAGAAGTGGAGAGGCGTGGGATAAGGTAACGTTTGAAGACATACGTGCACATTTAGTCCGAGAACAGAGTGCTTTGGGGGAAGAGTGATGGATGAGTTGGGAAAAGGTAAGCGTGATCGATGAGATCACAAAGGGGTCGTCACCATGCTAGGATTCTGGCATGTCTGTGGCAGTCAGTGACAATAAACAGTACTCTTGGCCAATACAGAGAACTAATTTTTATTTAAGTCTGGAAGCAGTTAATGTGCTCAGAAGTTCAAGTCTACTAAGCCTACCCACATCTACTTCCCAAACAACCCAGCTATTGGAAAGCTTTAGGGAGCTCAGTTTGCCTCTGAGTACATACGGGGCATCATGGGTCAAAGGGACTCATCAGTACTTGAGTTACACCACTTAGGTACTGTGTCTGTTAAATAACTTCCCCCAAATCAAGGTCCACATTTATGTAAGAATTTGGGCAAGAGGCAGGGTCTCCTGAGGAGTTAGAATCAAAGGATTACTAGACCACATAAGTGGACAAAGGCAAGTTGAAGGGCACTGCTGTTCAGCGGCACAGTCTTAGAGAGAACCCAACTTAATAGTTTGGAGGCTGCAGGCACAGTTGCCCATGTCCTAGCTCAACAGATTGGGTTTTTCACATGTATAGACATTAAATATACAGATTAAAACGTGAACTTGAGCACGAAATGGGACATATCTTTCATTAGAATAAAATGTTCAAATTTATACATTACACAACAAATACCTTATTTTACATTTTTGGCACAGCTTGCTTTAAATGCATAACTACACAGCCCACGCACAGGTGCCTTTATTCCTTTGGCTGCACACCAGGTATCCTAGCATTTGAAGATGGCTCTCAACCAAGAGAGAAAGGAGAGATCTGATGGAAACATTGGTGAAAGATGTTTTTTAACCTCTTTTTAAAAAATTTAATTTAATTTAATTTTTTGTGGGGGAGAGGGGGGCATCATTGCCCTCTGGTGACCATGGGAGCTACCCAGAGCTTCTCCTGAGAGCCGCTGGATTTGAACTGCCAAGCCCGTGGGCCACAGTCCCACACTCAACCACTGACGCCAATGGGGCTCAGCCCCAGTGAAAGATTTTAAGAAAAGAGTTAGTGACTAAATTAAATCGAAGGCTTGAGTAGATGCCATAAGTTAGAAGGAAGATAGATTTTATTAATAGAAAAAATCAATATTTGTTTCAAACAATGCGCTACAATTGTTGCTCAAGTTGGTTCTGACCCTTAAGAATCCTGTGGACAACAGATGGCCGGACCCCACCTTCCAAATGATGATCAATTTGAGCCCCTGGTGTAGCCCCTGTGGCAGTTCATCTCCGTGAGGCTTTTCCTCTTTTTTGCTGATCTGATATCCTTCGACAGAGGTTGTGCCTTTTTGTTATCCTTGCTGCAAAGAAGCATTCTGCCTGTACTGCTTCCAAGAAAGATGAGATTGTTCTTTAATATTCTCCATCGCCAACATCAGAATTCAAAATGACATCTGCTTTTTAGCCCTTATAAAGAGGTCTTTTTACAGCAGGTTGATTCAATGTAATATGTCATTCTATATTTTGACTGTTGTTTCTATGAGCATTGAAAGTGGATTCAAAGATGCCATTTTCAGGACTGAAGTACCCCAGACTCACACATAGTAGTTTCCACTGCTCTACATGCATGGGTTTTCATAGACAACAAATAAGGAAGACTGAAAACGCATTGGAGAAATATTCTTTTTGATGATAAATGTAATCCATTCCTCTTTAACTTGTCTTTCTTGGCAAAAGAGACCACGTGATTGTTCAATTAACTATATCTAATACCAGTCCCAATGTTGGACTGCTAACCAAAAGGTCAGCAGTTTGAAACCACTAATTGCTCTGAGGGAACAAGACATAGCTTGCTATTCCCTGTGTTAGTCTGGGTAGGCTAGAGAAACAAATCCACAGAGACGCTCATATGTGTCTAAGAAAGAGCTTTATGTACAAGAGCAGTGGAATATTGAGAGAACATTCCAGCGCAGTCTAGATTAAGTCCATTAGTCTGATTTTAGCCCCTATGTCCAATACCAATTTATAAAGTCCTCTTCTGACTCATGAAACACATGCAACGATGCCGAATGCAGGAAGATTACAGGGCAGTGGTGGGAAGTCTTATGGATCCAGTGGCATTGTAAGCATCTCAGAGCTGTCAGGGGTCTCCACATGGCTTCTCCAACACCCAAGGATGCACCAGGGTAGGCCCATATGGCTTCTCCTCAGGGATGTCACGAAGGAAGGCAGCCTTGTCAGTAATGGGTCTCCAAGGGAGTGTGCTGAGAGAGAGAGACTATCTCCTGTCTCCAAGGAAGAAAGACAACAATTCCCTGCATACTCAGGGGAAGCCCATGCTCACACAGAAGCCTCAATAGCTATACAATGATTGACAGGATAGAATTCACCCTTTCATTTTAATTCTCTCAAAATGTCAACAGAGTATATAACTACCACATTCCCGTAAGAGTTAATCTCAAGAAATCATGGGGAGTTCTCCCTTTTTGTATGATGTCACTAAGAGTCAGAATTGACCCAGTGGCAGTGGACTTGATTTTTGGTTTCGATTACTAGTCGATTTTAGCTACTAATACATAGGAAATACGTCTTGAGGCATTACATAACGTTTTATATGACTTCCAATTTGCCTAGATTCATACTTTCTATATTCCCTGATCTAAATATGAAAGGATTTTTTCAGTTATTGCTTCTCATTTTGAGTGATGCCACATCAGCATAGAGGCTTTGAAAGCTTTGTTCCTTCCATGTCATGAAGTTACATTCTACTTTGGGGAGGCAGTTCTTCCCCCAGCTGTGTTTTGAGTGTCTTCAGACATGACTCAGGCAGAACTGAGATGATGGCAGGAACTTCGGAGTGCGTTCCATTTGAGGGGCTCATCTTTTGGCACACTCACCATAGGGTTTTCAGTGGCTAATCCTTCAGAAATTGACCGCTTCTTCCTTCCTTCTCTGCTATCTTACTTGGGAAACTCTGTTGCAACTTTTCTAGGTAAGTGGCACTCCTAGTATTTGAAACACCAATTGTTTTGCCCTGTCTTGTTTTTTGTGTATATCATTATCTCTGCAGGTCTATCTAGATAAGATAGGCTGGATAAGTGATCTGGAAGAGAAAACAACAAGACTGACGGTTCTTGGGGACATGGGGAAGGGGAGGTGGTGGGGGAAAGGAAGTGGTGTTAACAAACTCAGGGACAAGGGAACAAAAAGTGAGTCAAAATCAGTGGTTAGGATGGTGTAAGAGGCATGGTAGGACTTAATCGAGGGCAATGTAACTGAGAGAAATTACTGAAACTCACATGAAGACTGAGCATGACAGTGGGACAAGAGAGAAGTAAAATGAAATAGAGCAAAGAACTAGGAGGCAAAGGGCATTTATAGAGGTCTAAATACAGGTGTGTACATATGTAAATATATTTATATGTAACTATAGGAAAATAGATCTATGTACCTATATTTATAGGTTTAACATTAAGGTAGCAGATGGACATTGCACCTCCACTTAAGTACTTCCTCAGTGCAAAAACACTTTATTCTATTAAACTGGCATTCCATGATGCTCACCTTCCAGACCCGACCGCTGAAGACAAAGTGGGTGCATAAGTAAATGTGGTGAAGAAACCTGATGGTGCCTGGCTATCAAAAGATAAAGCATCAGGGGTCTTAAAGGTGTGAAGATTAAAAAGTGGCAATCTGGTTCAGAAGTAACAAAGCCCACATAGAAGAAACACACCAGCCTGTGTGATCATGAGGTGTCCATGGGATCAGGTATCAGGCATCAAAGAACAAAAAAAATCCTATCATTGTGAGTGAGGAGTGCAGATTGGAGACCCAAAGTCCATTTGTAGGCAAGTTGACATCATCCCCTTAAAGAAGGGTTTGTGGAGGGGCTGAACCCCAGTGGCGTAGTGATGCGGGCTTGGTGGTTCAAATCCAGTGGCAGCTCTCTAGGAGCAAGGCTGGGTAGCTCCCACAACCACCAGAGGGCAGGGATGCCCCCTCCCCCCCAAAAAAAGAAGGGTTGTGGAGAGGAGATGAGGTGGTCAGAGAGCAGTGTAGCAACGATGAAATATATAACTTTCTTCTGATTTTTTTATGCTTCCTCCCTCCACCCCCCTTAATGATCCCAATTTGACTTTACAAATCTGGCTAGACCAGAGGATATACACTGGTATAGATAGGAACTAGAAACATAGGGAATGCAGGAGATATGACACCACTCCCCCTTAGGACCAGTGGTGGCAGTGGCTATACCGGGAGGGTGGAGAGAAGGTGGAGTAGAAAGGGGCAACCAAGTACAAGAAACTACAAATAACCCCCTTCTAGGGGTAGACAACTGAAAAGGGAGATGTCAGACAGTGTATGACATCACAAAATAATAGCAATTTATAAATCATCAAGGGTTCTTTGAGGGGGGGCAAGGAGGGAGGGAGGGGGAAAATGATGAGCTACTACCAAGGACTCAAATAGAAAGGAGATGTTTTGAGAATGATAATGGCAACAAATATACAAATGTGCTTAACACAATGGATGGATGTATAGATTGTGATAAGAGTTGTACAAGCTACCAATAAAATGATTTTTAAAAAGGAAATACCATTAATATAGATGCTAGTAACTGAGCAGGATTCAAGCCACCATAGAACGGCGGACTGACAAATGAATGGCGGGAAGTGTGCAACAGTCCACACTACAATGGTGGCGAAGTGATAGACTGAAAAAGTAAGTATCTAGTTCAAATTTGACAAACCCATGCAATGGAGACCGGGTGACTTTGCAAAGACTGAATTTCATGTGAATATTGGAAAACTCAAAATAGCAGTGTCTTAAATAGAAAGAACCTGAGTAGTAGAAGCTATTTGCAGCTGGCTAGCAGACAAAAGGTTGATGATTCAAAACCACCCAGGAGCTCTGTGAAAGGCAGAAGTGGTGAATTGCTTTAGCAAAAACTATAGCTGAGAAAAGCCTGTAGAAGCAGTTACACACTATAACATATGCGGCCTTATGAGGTCTTCGTGCATCAGGGGCTGACTTCGCACAACTAACAACAACAAAGGAGAATTTTTTTCTCTCTCTCAAGGAAAATAAATCCAGAGGTAGTCATCTACATAGGGCTCGATGATCCCCAGGCCTTGGCTACTTTGAGATCATGGCTTATTTTACATTTGCTGTTCTGCCTACCTCACCACGTAGTTTGAATCTTACGGTGTAAAATGTCAGGTAAAACTCTGACCACTTCCCACAAGTCACAATGGAAGATGCCAACTGGCATCTCATTGGCCATAACTTAATCACAGGCCCATAGCTTCAAGGAATGTGTATGAGAGGACTTCAAAAGGTTCATGGCAGTATGAGGATATTTGTACATGGGTATTTACCTTTGCTGCAAGTAGATGTTTTTACAGAGGAAGTTATGAAAACTTCTTAGACATTGCCAAACACCTTGAGGGAATGAGTCAATGGACTGGGGCTCAGGACCATCGTTGTGTGTGTGTGTGTGTGTGTGTGTGTGTGTGTCTACAAAATAGGAGATATTGTATTGAGGGGCATGACAACAACAGTCTGTACCATACTAGATATATATATCATGAAGAAAAAAAGGCAGGCTATTAAGGAGTGCTTAAGGCACTGAGTAAATGTGTAGGATTTTTTTATCCCCAACATTGTTCTTTACCAAACATGCTTCTGCCTTTAGCTTCCTGCCTTAATTTCTATGAGTACGGCTACTGGGAGATCCCTTTCATTCTCTGTACCCAACACTACAGCACCCACTACTTTGCCTGCTGCCATTCTGCTCATCCTGTAAGTCTCATCTCAAACTCTGAACTGTCTACATACAGAGCTATTTCTGCCCCTCTAAAGGATTTGAGCATATTCCAATAAAAGACTAGAACTTCATTTCAGGTTCTTCTCTTGAGTCTTGAATATTGTCTCACACGGTCATTTAGGGCTGAGCCCTGGTGGCGTAGTGGTTGTGTGCGAGACTGCAGCCCACTGGGTTGGAGGTTCAAATCCACAGCAAGGCTGGGCCTCCTACTCCCACCACCAGAGGGTGTTGATGCCCCCACCAAAGACAAACAACAAAAAGAAGAGCCACATTAGGTCATTAATGGAGCTGTGTACCAGCTTGGGGAATTTTCTAACAGATGTGATGGACCTTTCTCTGTTCCATTCTAGGCAGCACAGAGTAAGAGAACACAGAACAATAATTAATTATCCGCAATTTGAAGTAAATATTTACAGCAGAATCTACGTGAAAGAAGGATCCTAAGGCCTTCATATGTTTTTTTTTTTCTCCTTCTCCTTCATTTGCTTTTAAGGACTGTACTAATGTAACAATGGCAATTTCCTAAATATAAACTAATTTCAAAGCGTTTGATCACTGCCGATACTGTAAAATTTTTTGAGAAGGAGAATTGACTGCAAAGGGATCCTCCTAAACTCAGTGATGAAAGCCCTGGGTTGTTAACAAAAGGTGGGACCCAGTCGCCTTCCACAGGGAAAAGATGTGCCCGTCTGCTGCTGAAAAGGCTTACAGCCCTGGGAACCCACGGGGCAGGTGGAGTTTGTTCTATAGGACGGCAGGAATGACATAGCCCCCACAGCCACAGGCAGTGGGTTAATCTGGAGCAGCTTTGCTGAACAATTCTTGGTAGCTTCTCATTTCCTGGGTCTTTTAAAAAAGTTTTTGTCCAAATAAATATATAAATAAAACTATAAAAAATAGAAAAAAATGAAAAGCCAACAGTAATAATAACAGCTAACCTGTAATGAATGCCCTTCTAACAACAAAAAAACCAAAGGACATTGAGGATATATTTAGGCGATGAGGAGATGAGAGTGACGCTGTGTTCATTTCAGAGAATTTAGCACAGTATACTGGAATAATCTGCCTTAAATTGCTAAGATGGGAACGTTACTTTCTTTGGGTTTAGACTTTAATGCCTGGAAGTTTACATAAAAAGCTGTAAATAAATACTTGGTTTAATTGGCAGAACAGCATTTACTCGTACTGAATTGCTGATATGGTGAGGCAGTAACAAGACGTTTTACAAAAATTAAAAAAAAATCATACATACAGTCACGTCGAACACTTTAATGATTTTTCAGATTACGATTTTAAAAGTTTGCACGAGTATTTTTATTCTTGTAAATGCCAAAACAAGTTCCTGTGCCTCCCCGTCGGGGAATCGAACCCCGGTCTCCCGCGTGACAGGCGGGGATACTTACCACTATACTAACGAGGAACTGCACAAGGAAAGCCTTCACAGTATGTCCCTTATCTATTTTCACCCTGCCCAGTCCTCACTATAGGTAATATTTGTCTTGCTTTTGTTGTCACTGTAGTTTCTACTAAAGTTAAATGAATAAAACCTAAGAGGGAACCATTCATTAAGACTTTGCTGTTCCAATTATCATTCCCTTCAGTGCGTACACTCACACACACACACACACACACACAACACATGCATACAAAACGTACACACACTCCCTCACTCCCAGGTTGCAAAGCGTTCGTCCTGTCGCGCTGCACCACGGGATTTGTAGTTCCACCCATCCCATTCCCCCTCGCCTCTGACCTTAAGAAACTTCATTTCCCAGAGGTCACCGCGAACCCCTCGGCCTCTTCTTTAGCCCTCTCCCTCCGGGCTCTCACAGTCTGGTAGCCCGGCAGCCAAGTTGTAGGTGGGTCTGCGTGCAACGGTACTCCCGGAGCCATGCCGGAGGCGGTGGATTCGTGCTCGTTAGCATCTCCGGCTTCTGTCTGCCGGACCAAGCACCTGCATCTGCGCTGCAGCGTCGACTTTACTCGCCGGGCGCTGACCGGGACCGTCTTGCTCACTGTCGTGTCTCAGGAGGACAATCTGCGCAGCCTGGTAAGGTGGGGACGCGCACCCCGAGCCTCGTCTCCCGGGCGCCTGCCCCTCGCCCCTCGCCCCGGTCTCCGAAGGCCCACGGACTTGTGGCCCCGCCGCCGGAGCCCCTCCCGAGCCCCACGCAGTCCTCGGTGCGGCTCCTCACGGCCGAGTGCGTGTTCGGCGCCCATCTTCAGTCCTCTCTTAGCACCTTCTTCACCTTTTGCCCCCTCCTGTACTTAGACGCCCCTCCTCCCCTGGAACCCGCGCCCAGGCCTTTAGCCCACCCCCGCCCCTCACCCAGCCTCCAGGTTTCAATGCTGCACCCCACCTCCTTCGCCCTGGGAATCCCTCATTTCCTCGGGCCGCAGCCCGGACCCCCGCCTTCGGCTCCGTGCCCCGCGCGCCCCTTCCTTTTAGTCAGCAGCCTCATCCGAGCCCCAGACCCCACAGGTGGCTCTCGCCGGGACACCCACACCCCTCCCGGGCCCTCCCAGGCGCCTTCGTGTCGTCCCGCAAAGGCTGCTGGACACGGGTCTTGCTGTCCCCTACCCTGAGCCAGGCGTCCTCTCTGGGGATTCCTCAGCTCTAAAGCCCGAATATTTCCAGCCGCTGCCTTCGCTCACCCAGGCTGCCATGGTTCCCCACCTTTCAACCTCGACGATTTAAGGGTTCATGGGCCATCCAAGGGGCGCTGTGGTGACGCATCGGTTAGGCACTCGGCTCCTAACTTAAAGGTGGGCCGGTCCAGCCTCGGAAAGAGGTGTGGCAACGTGTCTCCTAAGAATGACCAAACTTGCAGCCCCTGTGTGGTCAGGGCACTGGTCAGCCCCACTGGTCAGGGCACTGCCCCTCTGTGATCGCTATGCATCTGCATAGACTTGAGAGGCCAAGCGGGTTGGGTTTTCTGAGGACCCACCCAGGTTTCTAAGACTTTTTTTAACCCCATTCATTAGTAACTGGTGCCAAGCAGCAAGCCTTCGTGTACTTCTTAGAAAGT
>PVJH01014324.1:0-36554 GCA_004026705.1 Nesogale talazaci
CCCCCCCACCCCACCCCCACACACAAAAGAACAATAAAAAAACAAACCAAAGCAAAAAGAATTTCAAGAAACCCTTCGGACTAAGACTTCTAATCAAAGTCTAGAGAAATGATACTGCTCCAGAATGAATATAAGGAAGTCCTGCACCCTTTCTGCCAAGTGGCCTGTGCGGCGTTGCCCCAGGTGCCTCCTCCCGGCCTGTGAGCGATGGGACTCCCATCTGTTGCTCGTCTACACGGCTCCATTCCCCGGCTGCAGGGAGATTCAGCATCATCGTCATTGAAATCCCCCCACGCTCTCTCACATCTCTCCCAGAGCTCCCCATTGCTAAGGCAACTTCACCTTGTGTTGGTGAAGGTGGTCCTTGTTTAACTTTTGCAGAATACTATGGATAAATGACAGAGTGCAGACTTATTTTATTGCCATTGAACTCCTTAGGCTTCGTCTTCTTCAAAGGGTGTTGGAGGCCCTTTGTTTTGTGTGGATGATCTGTTTCAAGCCTGTCTACATGGGAGCTCCTTATCCACCTCTACAGACCTTTCAAACACAGGGAGGTTCAGATGCACTTCGGGCCCCTGGTGGCTGCTAGGGCCAAACCTTGGAACTGATGTCAGGTACCAAGGAGTGGAGGCCAGCCAGTCCACCGGGCCCCCAGTGTGCAGGACCGAAGGATGCCAAAGCCTTTGCTGTCATTCCAACACATTAGCCTCCCCCACCTGGAAATTGTTAAAGAAATGAAAAGCTAGAGAGGTAGAGAAAATGAAGAACGTGGCTACCCCATCATCCCCCAGGTAGATTTTTTTTGGCATCACTGCCCTCTGGTGGTGGGAGTAGGAGGCCCAGTCTTTGCTCCTGTGGAGCTGGAATTGAACCTCCATCCCAGTGGGCCCCCGTCCCACGCACAACCACTACGCCACCGGGGCTCAGCCCCCAGGCAGATTTTTAATAGCAATCTTGGAGTTCCTTTCTAACCACATACTGGCAGTTCATACTCACCCAAATCCACCTCGGGCAGATAGCCTGGTGGTCTGCATCCAAAAGGTTACCGTGGTGAACACCCTGTGACTCTCATTGCTGTCTTCTGCACAGAGGGCCCCCCGGGACACGCTTGATTTGACAGCAATGGACGGCAGCAGCAGGTTATCTTCTATGTACAAACACATTGGATCGTCGATGTTTGATACTATTGGTTGTGTTTAAAAAACAAGAGCTGGCCATTTTAGCATGTTTTGTATATTGCAGGGTGACATATCTGACGAGGGGTCTTAAAAAAAAAGTGTGTGGAAAATGGAGCCACAGGTGAGGATGGGCATCCAAAAGGCATTGGACACCACTTACAGGCACACACCCTAGGGCACAGGAAAGCTGCTATTCACTGTACAGCCCTGAAAAGCGAAGGAGAGAGGAGTGGTCTTCTTCCTTCAGAAGGCTAACAGTCTTTGGCTGTGTCCACGCACACAAAATTGTAAAAATTCTTCTGTGTTTTCTGCACAAGTCACGGGACTCACTTCCTCTCTGAGCGTGCACTGTCTCACGTCTGAAATGTCTGTCAACATCGGTGTCGGTTCTCACAATGCAATCTTTAGACGTGCTTCTTTGTGTTTGGGGCAAAAATATCCACAAGACACATGCCAACGCCACCCTCTCTACAGGTGTCCTCCAGCGACCTTCATTGCCTCCTTCCCATGGGCAACTGTTCCTGCTCACCTTTCCTTCCCGGCTCCCCGCTGTGGTCATAAACTCCTGAAGTCCTCCTCCCGCCTACTTCTGGGAACCGCTAATAATTTTGGGGTTCTCTATATTGACTCATTTCTTTCTTATACATGAGGTCACATGTTCCTTGTGCTTTGGGGACAGACTTAAATCACTCCGCATGTTTGTAGGTGTCTGCATGCTGTGTGGTGGCACGTACCCAGGGCCTCCTGTCTCTTCATGGATGGGTACTTTTCCCAGATATGTACAGGTAACGTTTGGTCTCTTCGGTCACCTGCTGGTGAATATTTCAGATGTTTCCACGTTTGGGGCAATTGTGCTGCACTGAACATTGGTGTACAGATTTCTGTGTGCATTCCTGTATTTCCTTCACCTTGTAGTCTTGAGATTGTTGGACCATATGGTTTCCTAAGCACCCTTTTGAGGACATGGAAAACTTCTTTCCAAAGAGGCTGTCATATTTTATATTCCCACCAGCCGAAGAGCAGGATTCTAATTTCGCAAGAACCTAGCCGGCTTCTATTGTTTTTCTTTTCTTTAAATCATTGTCATTCTAATGTGGGGGGCAGCGGGGAGATGGTTTCTTATTGTTGTCTGTTACTAGGTTTAATTTTTTTTTTTTTTTGCTGAGCCTTGGTGGCACAGTGGTTGTGTGTGAGACTGCAGCCCACAGGGTTGACGGTTCAAATCCAGCGGCAGCTCTCCAGGAGCAAGGCTGGACTTCCCGCCAGGGCAGTGATGCCCCCCTCAAATTTTTTTTTAATGATCCATTAAAAGAGATACTTTCTTTTTTTCTACCACCCTCCCCCCTTTAAAATCATTTTATCGGGGGCTCTTACAGTCTCCTGACATTCCACCAATCATTTGGACATATGTTGCCATCATCATTTTCTAAGCTTTTACTTCTCTTTGAGCCCTTGATATCAGCTCCTCTTTTTTCTGTTCTCTCCCCATCCCCACCCCCCTCATGGCCCCTTGATAAATTATAAATTATTATTGTTTTCATATCTTACACAGATCACTGTCCCCCCTTCACCCATGTTTCTGTTGCTCATCCCCCCGGTGTGTGTGTGTGTGTGTGTGTGTGTGTGTGTGTGTGTATTATGTGTTGATCATTGCAATCAGTCCTCCCTCTCTTTCCCCTCCACCTTCCCACATCTTATGATTTTGAGTGCTAGGTGTTTGTAGGCAATTGCAAAAGAGAAAACGAAAAGTAGTACCGTGCACATTCTCTTGATCCTCAGTAAAAGAGCTGCTTATGCTGCCTTTTATGGCCATTGCGCTGCAAACTCCAAGTTCCAAACCACCGGCCACCCCCAGAGAGAAAGATGAGTTTTTTTGCTCCGTACACAGTCCCGGATACCCACCACCGGCACTATCTCTGTCAGGTCGCTGTGAGTCAGAATTGACAGATGGCTGAGAATTCTTTTTAAAATTAATAACCGAATAGGCTGCAGCCACTTCCTGTTCTCAGTCACTTTGTTTTAGTTTTTTTGGTTTTGTGTTTTTTAAAGACACAAAGTTGGATATCTTTTCACAAGACACAAAATGTGAGCGTGGCAAAAATAAATAGAACAAGGGAGGCAGGATCCCTTTTGAAGCTGACATCTCCTTACAAGGATGATATTTTGAAATCCATTCAGTTGCAAATTCAAGTGCAAATGCCTGGTGATGAATATGTAGGCCTCGCTTTGTTCGTCGTTTTTAATCCATTGACATCTTCCCAGATCTCTCTCTCGGATCTTGACATCCTGATGAGTCAGGGAGTACACATACCCATCAGTCCCAGAAGCTGAGGGTGCTGGATGCTGACGCTTGACATTCTGAAGAAAGCAGTCTCGAGGAAGACCTGGACTCTCTGAGAGCAGGTGTCCCCCTTCTGGGCCTCGCGATAAAATAAGAGCCGCTTTGGGAAGAGTGGTTAGGGAGAACTGAAGGCTAACTAAACAGCTTTCTTCCTTCCTGTCACAGATCAAAACAAACCCCTGCCCTTGGAAATGGATCGTGTAGATGTGACTTTGAGGTTTCACAAAACATATATAAACTCTATGTTTAGCCAGCTGCAGCTGAAGTGGACGTTTAGGGTGTTGGAGGTAGGATGCGGAGGAAATAATGGCTGCAAAATTGAAATGAACCCAGGAAGCCGGCACTCTATGGAGAAACCACAGGCTGCAAGAAACAATGTCCTGAGGGGAGCGTAGCAGACAGGCACAGAAGCAGGACAGACCAAGTGAGCCCTGTAAAGTCTGTGTCTGTTGTGTTTCAGATCACAAACTGCCTCCTTCTACATGACAGGCTCAGTTACTTTAGGAGGCACGTGCACAACCAAGAAGGGACCTCACCTGAGATTTGAACTAAGGATAAAGGAGCTGAGCATGTGCCCCATGCATGTCCTCGCTCCTTTAAGTCCCTCCCTCGCTTAAGTCCCTTTTGAGTTTCGAACCCCATCTTGGCCCAGTGCTGCTCACATACCCATGGGAAAAGGGGGCCAGGAAAGAGCTTGTAAAACCCAGATGACTGCACAAGCTCCGAACCTTGCCCCAAGAAACACACCCCGATTCTCGACTAAGAAAACAGCCTTACAAAAACCATCTTCTTTGTAAATTGGAGGAGACTGCTGGCTCTGGCAAGCCTTCCCTGCAGGTTTTTATGCAGACGCAATTGTCTAGGGCATCCTCCCTCTGCAGAGTTCTATCTTTTAATAAATGCTTTCAAGCAATTTTGACTTGCTAGTCTTCTGTGCACGCCCGTCTTTGAGAACAAGGGCTCTGTCTGTTTCATGCATGTGCATGCATAAGGGATTCCACTTGTTCTGTCCCTTACCTACATGCAGCTGCATGGGCGCATGAGGCTAACATCGAGGCTAATACTTTTTGGCCATCTCAGATAGGATCCGGCTGACGATTACAGCCTGGGGGCCCTACATCGGGCCTCCCGGGGCCAGTTGGAACTCTTTCTCCCCAGATGGACTTGTCACCAGCCCCCACCCTGAGCATCCGTGATCCCGACACTGACCCATTTGGACAGACAAGAAAAAATGGTTACTATCCACAAGTTCAAACTCACTGGCATTGAGTCGATGCCAAGTCACACCGACCCTGCAGGACAGGGGAGAACTGTGCCTGGGAGTTTCTGAGAAGGTCACTGATGGTGGAGTGGAAAGCCCTGACTCTCCTCAGCAGAGTATGTGGTGGTTTTGAACTGCTGATCTTGCAGTCAGCAGCCCAGTCTCTTGTCCCAGGCAGGTGGATTACACATCCTCCCTTACACGCAGAGTATCTGTGCTCAGACCAGTAGAGGCTGTCTGTGAAGGGCCAAGATCAAGCGGCTGTGAGGTTTCAGAGCCTACACTTGGCAGCGTTTTCCTAATATTGGGCAGCTGGCACATTCGTCATACATTGCTTTATTTAATTTTTTTTGTTATTGCAGAACTTGGTCACAACGTTGCTTCTTTGACTCTAATGGCCTAAAACTAGGAGAGTTACCCATAAGGCTTAATTTGGTTGTTTAAAAACTCGATCACATCAACAATTTCAAAACATGACCTTTCTTCTTGAGCCCTTTGATAGCAGCTTCTCTTTATTCCCCACCCCTCCACTACTATCCCTGTGAACTCTTTATACATGATGTGTTGTTACTTTTATTTCTGCATATCTTACACGGCCCATTCTGTCCCTTTACTTACTACCCTGATATTAGTTCCCCTCGAGGGAGGTTATCCCACCATCATTGCTATCGGTTCCCCGTCCCCTTCACCTACCCTCCTGGAATCGTTACTCCCATTACTGTTTCTGAGGGAGGAAATCCTGCATTCCATATCTTAGAAGCCCTCGTCTGTACTGCTGTATGTAGACTGGTCTAGCAGGATTCGAGAGATAGGACTGTTCATAATAGTGGGGAGGTGGCTGGGGGAAGAGGAAGGATTAAAGAACTAGACAGTGTTGTGTGTTTCTTTGGTGCTAAACTGGCCCCTGGATGTATCTCCTCCTTTGTGCAGCCTCTCTGTCCAGTTACTCAGTTATCCCTGGACGGGCTCTGAGTACTAAAGTGACCAGATGTCTCGCTTTTTTTTGGGGGGGGGGGCATCACTGCTCTCGGTGGTGGGAGTAGGAGGCCCAGCCCCACTGCTGGAATCGAACCTCCGTCCCTGTGGGCCGCAGTCCCGCGCACAACTACTATGCCACCAGGGCTCAGCCCCAAATGTTCCACTTTTTAACAATTTAACAGCGCCCCAAGGCATTTTAAAATTAAATAAATGTATCACTATATTATTTTTTGTTCTATGAACACTTTTGTTGCTCCATATAGACCAAATTTTTAATCAAGAACCCCCCCCACACACACACACACAGTCAATGGTGTCCCACTTAAAATCTGAATCCTCTGGCCCCTCTCCTTCACCTCCATTTTATTTTTGAACTTCTGATGTCTGTCCCCATCGACGCCTGGTGATCACACAGGCTGGTGTGCTTCTTCCATGTGGGCTTTGTTGATTCCCTGCTAGATGACCTCTTGTCTGCCTTCAAGTTTTTTGTTTGTTTATTTTTTGTGGGTATCACTACCCCTGGTGGGAGTAGGAGGCCCAGCCTTCCTCTTGGAGAGCTGCTGCTGGATTTGAACCACCAACCCTGTGGGTTGCAGTCCCGCATCCAACCACTATGCCACTGGGGCTCAGCCCTTGCCTTCAAGCTTTTAAGACCCCAGATGGGATATCTTTTAATAGTCGGGCACCACCTGCTTTCTTTACCCTATTTGCTTATGTACCCAGTTTGTCTTCAGTGATTGTGCCAGGGAGGTGGGCATCGCCCAGAGCGACATTGCTAGAACAAAGTGTTCTTGTGTTGAGGGAATACTTAAGTATTGAATACTTCAATGTATTGCCATATAAATATATATACATAGGCCCATGCCCCTATTTTTAGGAATGAATATATTGACATATGTATACATCTATGTTTATAACTCTATAAATAGTTTTTCTTGCTGGTTCTTTCTTCTATTTACTTTTGCTTTCCTCCTGCCCTACTATCACGTAGTTAGAGCTATTTCTGTCTAAAATGTTTGCACTGACCTTATTTGGTTTTACGTGACTTTGATAAGTTTTTCACTTAAAAAATAACTTTATTGGGGGAGTATGCAACTCATCACAACCCATACATCCATCCATTGTGTGTCAAGCGCGTTTGTACATTTGTTGCCCTCATCATTTTCAAAACATTTGCTTTCTATTTAAGCGCTTGGTATCAGCTCCTCATTCCCCCCCTCCTCCCCCTCCCTTATGAACCCTTGATAATTTATAAACTGTTATTATTTTGCCCTATCTTACGCTGTCCGATGTCTCCCTTCACCCACTTCCCTGTTGTCTGAACCGCAGGAAGGAGCTTCTATGTAGATCCTTATCATCGCTTTCCCCTTTCCACCATCCCTCCACCCTCCCGGTATCACCCCTCTCACCACTAGTCCTGAAGGGACCATCTGTCCTGGGTTCCCCATGGTTCTGGTTCCTGTCTGTGCCGGTGTACATACATCCTCTGGTCTAGCCGGATTTGTAAGGCAGAGTTGGGATCATGATAGTGGGGCGGGTGTACGTGTGGGAACATTGAAGAGCTAGGGGAAAGTCAGCATGAAGTGGGGTCAACTGACTGAAAGCCCCTTGACAGTAACTGGAGCGCTCCTCGGTTGCCATGCCAACCGTAGGTAACCTGCCACCAGCAGCAACTTCCGTAACCATGCAAGAAGCCGAAGCCAGAGCACCATCATGGGTCCCAATGGCCCCGCGCGCTCCACCTGAGGGAGTGCTCCTGCCTGTCGGTGCCTCCCACTAGTCCCTCGAGACCAGAGGTGAGAGCTCAAGCCACCTGTAGGTCAGAGCACTGCGGGAAGACGCGCGCCCCATGCACAAGGTCACAACGGTGATGTCCTTAGGACCCACCGAGGGGCACCTAACAGAAGGACATGCCTCCTGGTCCGATGCCATCTCCCCACTTGTTCTTATGGTGAGGCCATTGTTGTCGCCACGGTGTCAATCCTTGTTGTCCAGGGCCTCCCTCCTTTTCTCTGCCCTTCTGCTGTACCAAGCATACTGGCCTTCTCTAGGGAATGGCCTCTGGTAGTGGAGGTGAAGTCTCGCCATCCTTGCCTCGAAAGAGCATTCTGGCTGCACTGCTTCCAAGACAGATTTGTTTTGCTCTATTGGCAATTAATGGTACTTTCGGGATGCTTCACCAGCACCGTCATTCAAATATATAGAATCTTCTTAGGTCCTTCCTTACTCAATGTCCAACTTTCACAGCGTATGAAGTGATTGGAAATACTGTAGCTTCGGTCAGGTGCACTTTAATCCTCAAAGGGACATCTTTGTTTTTCAACACTTTATTACAACATGTTAGGTTTTTAAAAAAAATTTTAGGCATCACTGCCCTCAGGTGGTGGGAGTAGGAGGCCCAGCCTTTGCTCCTGGGAGCTGGAATTGAACCTCCATCCCAGTGGGCCGCAGTCCCGCACACAACCACTACGCCACCGGGGCTCAGCCTATTACAACATTTTAAGTTGAGGTATGATTAGCAGATACAATTCAATAATCGGATTATGTAAAAAAGGGTTGTGCAATCACCACCATAATCAACTTTGGAAACTTTCTTTCTTCTTGGGCTCATCGATGTTGCCTCCCCATCCCCCCACCCTTCCCTTCTGTGCACCCAGGCAATTGTTAATCCAGCGGCTGTCTACATGATTCCACTCATACCAGTTTCCTATGTAGATAGACATACAAAATAAAGGCAAATAGTAAACGAGACCCAGGACAAAGAACATATAAAGCAGGTAAGGACCCCAAACTAAGAAAAAGCAGAGAATATTACAACTTTAGAATAATTTTTTTTCTTCAAGAGGGAGATCAAATTACAAGGTGTTGTATTCCAGCCTAAGTACAGCTGTTAAAATCTACTTTAAAATTATTTTCCTCTGACTTTAGGGCTGTTAACATTCCTAGCTTAAGTGCACTGGGATTCACAGGGGACTCAATTTATAGGGACCCTGCAAATGGATTTTGGGCTACTACTATCATCCATCACTTTCCACAAACCAGGTGTTTAGAACTTATCTCTCCAGGTTTTGATTTTATTATCTGCAATCCTTGGATCACACAGGCTGATATGGACTTAGCTGATTCCTCTCTTAGATGGTTGCTTGATTTGAGACTAGTCTTCAATACCCTAGACACAATTTTTTGGGGGGGATAGGAAAGAGTTTTGTATATAAGAGCAATTGAATGTTGAGAAAACATCCCAGTCCAGATCAAGTCCATAAGTCCAATATTAGCCCATATGTCTGATACCAGTCTATAAATTCCTCTTCAGACTCAAGCAACACATGCAATGGCACAGAATGCAGGAAGATCACAGTTAGTGGGGAGTCTTGTGGATCCAGTGGTGTTGTAAGCATCTCAGTCAGCACTGGTGAGGTTCTCCACGTGGCTTCTCCAGCTCCCAAGGCACAGGTTCTATCAGCGAACATCGCACCATGTGTCTTGTCATGAGAAGGACTTGTGGGGGCATTCCTGGCAGGACCTGTGGATCTGGGAGAAAGGCATAGAAAGTGCAGGATGCTGCTGCATCTCCTGGAGCAGTCTGGAAGCTGTTGGGTATCTACACTCTTAGGTAGCTAGAATGCCTCCAAGTCTCCTGCAAGAGACTGAGGACCAAGACAGGCACTCAGTCATGCCAAGTGCAGGCGGTGAAAACTTTGTGGGCTTCGTCTCATCAGAAACAATGTGAGCAGATTCTTGAAGGAGGAAAGTGGCAGAAAACTAAAGTTGGACTTTCATGCTGAGCCTGTCAGTTGGTTGTGCTGTGATGGATTGCATGCCGCTGTGATGCTGGAAGTGATGTCACTGGTATTTCACATATCAGCAGGGTCACCCACCGCGATCAGATCTCAGCGGAGCTTCTGTGTTAGACAGAGTTGACTAGAGAAACAAATCCAGAACACTCATACCTCAGCCCCGCTTGGTATCCACGTGGAGAGACAGCGAGTGGGAAGGGATTGCATGAGGAAGAGGGGCCAAGAATGTCCGGGGCTCGACACTGCTTTTTATGATAGCCGAATACCAGTTGACTTTTTCCTCACATTTTGCTTCAACTCGCATGTCTCCACTGATCTCCTTAGGAGGATACGTACTAGGCAGGGCCATGTCAAAGAGCTAGTTCTTATACTGGAGCTGCAGTTAAGTGAGAGCTCAAAATCTTTTCATATAATTATTGTTTCCATAAGTCACTGGATTCCATTTGGAGATATCATTGTCATTTTATTGTAGTACCTCATAGATCTTCTCATGGAGCTTAATGCAACTCTAATGACAGTAACATTATTGGAGCCAGTGTTAAAGCAAAGGATTTTATACATATGTAGGAATCCTTATCCAATTCCAATACACACAAATTATTCACTTGCATATCTTCAAAATGAGGGTAATTGGATAGTAGTTACACATACTGTGAAGGTTGGAGATATGGAAATACTTTCAGTAACACTCATTTATGAATATAAAACAATGCCTGGGAGACTAGTAAGCACACATGGTGGAAGAGAAAATAGATGACTGGGACTTATTAAAATTAAAACAGCTAAATGTGCATCAAGAGATTTCATCCAAAGGGTAAAATGAGAACCCACAGATTGGGGGAAAACTTTTAATTATGACAGAACAAACAAGGGATTAATCTCTAAAATATATAAAATCCCACAATATCTCAGCAAGAGGAAAACAGATACATAATCCAATTAAAAGGTGGATGGAGGACATCAACAGAGAATTCAGGGTTGAGCCCCGGTGGCGTAGTGGTTGTGCACGGGACTGCGGCCCACTGGGATGGAGGTTCAATTCCAGCTCCACGGAGCAAAGGCTGGGCCTCCTACTCCCACCACCAGAGGGCAGTGATCCCCCCCCCAAAAAAAAACAAAAAACAAAAACAGAATTCAACAAAGAAGACATTGGAATGGCTAACAAAGACGAGGAAATTCTCAGGATCACCAGTCATCTAGGAGATGCAAATCAAAACAATAAGAAGATATCACCTTATACCCACAATCATGAGCCCATAAAAAATAACAACAGAGAACCACAATTCTAGAGAAGATATGATGGCCTGGAGGACGGGAACTCTCCTACACTGCCGGCAGGATCATAAGAATGTCCATCCACTGTGGAGAACAATATGGCATCTCCTGAAACAAATGGGAATAGAAATACCATCTGACCCAGCAGTATCTCAACTGGGCATATACCCCAAATAAGTAAGACAAAGACCATGAACAGACACATAGGCTTTTCAAGACATTAAAGAGGTCTTATTCAGATTTGCCTGGTGCCATGTGTCCTTTGACTGCAGCTTCCATGAGGACTGATTGTGGATCCAAGCGAGATGACATCCTGACAACATCTATCTTGTCTCCTTTTATCATGATGCTACCCATCATGTTAGTCAGGTGGATTTTGGTTTTCTTTTCTTGGAGCTTTAATCCACACCAAAGGCTGCAGTCCTTGATCTTCATCGGCAAGTGCTTCAACCTTCTCCCTTTCTGCATCTCGAAGGTTGCTAACAAGCCTTCTTCTAATCCTGATGCCGTGTTCTTCTTTAGACAGTCCAGCTTCACTGATTATGTGCTCAGCATACAGACTGAATAAGTATAGCGAGAGGAGATGACCCCTGTTGGACATCTTTCTTGATTTTAAATCAGACCGTGTTTTCTTGTTCTGTTTGCACAACTGCCTCTTGACCTATGTAAAAGGTATACAATACATTGGTCTAAATGAAGAGAAAACAAGTTCTAACTCTGAGCAGAATACAGACTTAATCTTTGGAAACCTTGAGCAGTTTCAAGGTCATCCCCTTGGCAGAATAAATTCTAGGGGTGGAATCGCTGTACAAGAAATTCCAACTGCAGGAATAATAATAATAAATCTCTTTAGACAAGTGCATCCCAAAGTGAATAATACTACCCAGATGGGGATACTGAAATGATCCAGGGAGGCCGCAAAAACAGATACACTTTGTACTATACTACAGAAGTTTTAGTAGGGCACTAATTTTTTTTTTTCAGTAAAGGGGATGGTAGGCCAAATAAATTGGAGCATCTTTGCATTGGCCCATCTGCTCAGGACTAGTTTATCTTTGAGGAACATCAACATTAACACAAACTTAAACTTAAGTTCACGTCTCATGATGATCAGAAGTTGATGACTATTTAAGAACTTATTCCAAGATCTAGGAACAATGTCACATAAGTAGAGACAAAAATAACTGATTTTTTTTTGGTGGGGGGGGCATCACTGCTCCGGTGGTGGAAGTAGGAGGCCCAGCCCCACTGCTGGAATTGAACCTCCGTCCCAGTGGGCCGCAGTCCCGCGCACAACCACTACGCCACCGGGGCTCAGCCAATAACTGGATTTTTTATATTGTTTTTTATCCTATTTGCTATTGTGTCACTAGAGTATTATATTGAACTATGCATAAAAGACCTGGAGTTAGAAATCCAAAAGAGAAGGTGGTGCTCAGTATCTATCAAGCAAAAAGAATTACAGGGAAAAAATCCAAGCCTTAAATTACATTAATGAAGGTTTCCATGGTCAAAATAGTAAAAGTTGCAGGAGGCATCAAAGGAAGATGGAGTATTACACAAAGTCATTGTAGCGAAATGAATTAGTGATGACTGAATTAGTGAAAACGAAATGTTCAACAACCATTTCCAAAGGCATTGGAAAGAAGTTTTGAGGAAGTTCACGGTGCACGGAAGACAGTGAAAAGTAAGACCATTCATATTACATGCAAGTAAAGTTTTGCTGAAGTTGATTCAAAAATGGTTGCAGTGGTATATCAATAGGCAGACTTTTCCCAACTCTGTCTCCTCCAAAGTTTTACCAAATATTTGAAGCCATTGGCTAGCACTTGGTGGGAGATCAGATGCTTAGAAATAGTCTCTCTGAAGGTTCCAACCATCCAGAGGCCATTATCTCTCCTACAGGGCTCATTCCCTGTGGCTAGGAGAGTGGGTCACTTTCCCTGAAAGTTTTAGCTAAATCAAGTCTTCAGCTCAAGGCCAATCAATGTTAGGCCGCCGTCATGAATTGGGGTCCTCCCATCTTGTCACATGTGGGACCCCAATGCCTCCCTTTGCTATTGCGTGTATGTCCCTAGATAGTCCCCCTCATTGGTGCATAACCTGTAATGCAACTCCTTCCTGTGATGTGTGGTTATCTGCAATTACACCCCCCAAATTGATATAAGCTTTTGTCAGCAATAAAGAAGCTCTCTTGGTCACCTCTCCTCCCCCAACTCCTCTCACTCTCCTCCCTCTCCCCTTACCCCCCCCTCCTCCTGCCCTCTCTCTCTGTCCATGTGGACCACCAAATGGGACTGAGGTGAACATGCTACCATGAAATGTGTCTGACGTCATTATTTCTATCTCTCATATTTTTTATGACTTTACTATAATCTTTTCTTATTAAGCTGTACAACTGCGCCTACCGGACCTGTGATGATAGTTTAGGGGCTGATTCCCCTGGCAGGTAGCTGCCAGAAAATCAAGCTGAAGTCAGAAGAGGGCTTGGCACAGGGGATATCATTACGGACATCTGATGGATCTTTGTGGGAACAAAGACTATTAGAGAGGTGTTTACTTGTGTTTTATTGATGATGCAAAGGCACACTATGTGGATAACATTAAGTACAATGGGAATTCCAGAACAATTTAACTGTGTTCGTGTGAAACCTGTACAGGGACCAAGAGACGGTTGTTAGGCCAAAACAAGGGAGTACTGAGTGTTTTAGAATTTGGAAAGATGCATATCCTTTCACCATACTTACGCAATCTGTTTGTTGAGCACATAATCTTTGAGACTGGACTATATTAAGAAGAATGTGGATTAAAAAAAAGAAGATTGGAGGAAGGCTTGTTAACAACCTGAGATAATGCACATGACACAATATTTTCTGAGAGTGAAGAGAACTTGAAGCATTTGCTGATGAAAATTAAAGACTACAGCCTTCAGTAAGGATTGCAATTCAGGTTAAACAAAATTCAAATCCTCACAAATGGATCAATACACAACACCGTGAGAAATGGAGAAAAGACAGAGGTTGTCAAGGATTTCGTCTTGCTTAGATCCACAGTCAATGCTCATGGAAGCACGAGTTCGAGAAATTAAATGATGTACTGCATTGAGTATATCTGCTGCACAGACCTCTTTAAAGCGTTGAAGAGCCATGATGTCATTTTGGGGACTAAGGTGTCCCCGACCCAAGCCATGGTAGTTGCAGTTACCTCAACTGCATGTGAAAGTTGGACACTGAGTAAGGAAGACTGCAGAAGAATTGATGTAGTCGAATGATGATGTTGGTGAAGAATATTGAAAGTACCACAGACTGCCAAAAGAACAAACAAGTCTGTCTTGGGAGAAGTGCAGCCAGAATGCTCCTCAGAGGCGCAGATGGTGAAACTTTGCCCCATATACTTTGGAGATTTTATCAGGAGGTGCCAGTTCCTGGAAAAGGACATCATACTTGATAAAGTTAAGGGATGTACATACACACATACATACATATATATTAAGCATATGTATATGTGACCTTGGACTGACACAGTGACTGCCACAATGGCCTCAAACATAACAATTATGAGGACAGTGCAGGACTGGGCAGTGTTTCTTTCTGTCAGTCATAGAATATTTGTGAGTTAGAAACAACTCAGTGGCACATGTTAACAACAACACCATGTGTCTATTGAACACCTTTTTTTTTTTTTTGTGGGCATCACTGCTCTCCAGTGGTGGGAGTAGGAGGCCCAGCCCCGCTGCTGGAATTGAACCTCCGTCCCAGTGGGCCGCAGTCCCACGCACAACCACTATGGCACCGGGGCTCAGCCCTATTGAACACCTTTAAAGCTTTTGTTTTTATAACTGCCCTTACGTAGGTGAGGGATTATTAGAGTTATTGTTTTGGATTTATGATTGGGCATGTGGTACATGGCGGGTTTCAAAATAATAGGCCAATGTGCTTTCAGTGATGTCTCGCCTAGGCCAGGCTACTCTATTTCTTAAGAACCTTTCTTTCCTCAAGACAGAGTCGGTGATGGCATGTGTACCATTAAACACTCTAGATGGAATAACATTTGCCATCGTCAGTGTTTAAGTTCTTAGACCCTTTGGACTATTGTATGTTAGAATCAGACTTCCAAAGCTTGTGAGTCTGGGGATTTTGTTTTAATATGTGTATTTTTTACACTCAGAGTTATCAATTTCTCCCTTTGGAGGCTCCGAGGCTCACATCAAACAAGAACATCAACGTTTATGGGCTAAACTTTTGAAATGTTGAGCCACGTTTCAGTGAGGGACCTGCAAATTATCTTGAAAATTAAGTGCAAAGAGCAAAGCCCATAGGGAGAATCTGGATTAAACAGCAGGCCCCCAAGCCAATGAACAAAATGAAGCTAGTAAAGAATTGATTTTGACAGCCTAAGTTAGGCCGTCAGGAGGAATGCAAACTACAATCTATTCTCGGTCATCCTGTTTACTTGCATGGACCACAACAGCTTCAACTTTTCCGTCAGCTTCTTTTCAACGACCTGGGAGTTGCCAGTCAAATGGAAACAACATATATGATTGCGTTCTTCACCTCCATCGCCCTGTCGGACTGAAAGGCTAATAGCTGCTCGATTTTCTAATACAAATTCCCTCATTCATCCTAATTCTTAGTTGATGACATCAATAGTCTGTTGGGGAGAATTTAAAGCTGTGGCTATCCCACAAGCTAACTTATTTATGATTTGTGCTAATGTAAACTCGTCTTATCTAAGGTTGGTGCCCACGGATCCCTGCGGCAGTGAGAAGGCTGAGTGGGGAAGATAGCTCTTTATCTCCCCAAGCTGTCCCCCGGTAAATATAGGAAAAGATTTATCTTATACATAACAAGAACCAGCTGCAGGGAAATTTTACATGGGTTACAACACAGTTTAATAGAGGGAAATCGGGTTGAGCCCCAGTGGCGTAGTGGTTGTGCGCGGGACTGTGGCCCACTGGGACGGAGGTTCAATTCCAGCAGTGGGGTTGGGCCTCCTACTCCCACCACCGGAGAGCAGTGATGCCCCCCCCCCAAAAAAAAATAGAGGGAAATCAGGAAACTGGTTATTGGAAAAGAAGCCTTTAAAACTCAGAATGGATTTCAGGTACTGTCCACTTCCCCACCAACGCAGACTCCTACCCCTTTCCTCACTTGATTGCGGATTTTATTTGACATCCCTTTGATCACACTTATGTGGATGCGCTTTTCTCCGCATGGCCAATGGCTTCTCTTAGACCAGGGCATACTAAACATTTTCTTCCCATGACCCCTTTTTGCCTGAGAAATTTTTACATGGCCCCAGGTATACAGGTATATGAAATATGCATACGAAACAATTATTAACTGATAATAACTCATAAAGGAGTATATTTTAAAGCAACTCTTTGGTCTACATGTAACTTTACCATCTCTCGAAGATGAAAGCAAATTTATTAAGGAGCCCTGGTGCTCAAGGAGCTCTGTTGAGTATTCATTTTGAGTTGGGCTGCTAACCACAAGGTCAGCGGTTTGAAACCACCAGCCAGTCTGAGGGAGAAAAGAAAGGTGGAGCTTTCAGTAACAGTCTCAGAAATCCCGGGCTCGTGTCTATTCTCTCCTAAAGAGTCACAGGGAGTTGGAATCAACTTGAAGACTTTGAGGGAGCAAGTCGAAAGACTAATGAGATGGAGTTGCTTATTCATTTTTACATGAAGAGTTAAATCTTGGCAGGATATTTGGTACTACAAGATGTAGAAGGTCTTTGGTATTTTTCACAGTAAATTGATATTTTGATCTTATCATCTTCAATGCTGCACTGAAGAAATGTGAAGCTCAAAATGGCAGAAGTGTATTTAGGACCATTTCAGAATGTGGAAAATTCTGTCTTTTTTTTTAGGCATCACGGCCCTCTGGTGGGAATGGGAGACCCAGCCTTGCTCCTGGAGAACTGCTGCTGGATTTGAACCGCCAAGCCAGTGGCCGCAGTCCACACTCAACCACTTATGCCACTGGGGCTCAGTTGAAAATTCTGGCTTAATCTCGAGGTAAAACTTCTTTAGCAATTTTTCAGTTGACTCAAGTTTTAGGTATATGTTAGTTGATAACTCGGAAAACCCTTGAACTCTTCATGACAGATGACTGACGTATTTTTAATGTCAGTTCAGAGTATATTTTATGAACCCAACTTCATTTTTAGCATCAAAATTTGAAAGGAAGTATTTCTGAAACTGTGTCTCCAGGCACTTCAGAAGCTCAACTAACTGTAACTTACACTGAAACCTTTGGGAAGGCTATTTTCTGCAGGAGCAGTAAATTCTTTAATGTCCCTCTTCTAGCTAAAGCCTCTAACCCCCACCAAACGACCTTTTCACCTATGCGTCTTGGGAAAGCTGTGGGTAGGATTCATCTGTGAGTGATTGCAAACAGGCTTTCCTGGCACACCATCCTGCTGTGTATCAAAAGAGGCCTCCGGGAAGCAGGAGGAGGGATCTCATTACCAAGCAGAGCTAGGAGTGGAACGCCTCCTCTGGACCTGAGAGCCACTGCAGTGAACTTCCTGGATGCAGAGGACAATGATAGCATCAGGGGGGCAGCAGTAGAGCCAGGAACCAGAGCACGGTACAGCGTGATGGACTTAACAACCCACGGAGCAAGTCAAGACGAACGCTTCTGTGTAGTAGGCTGGCTTGTGAAGGGGGTTGCCTCTGGGCACCTAACTGGGGGAGTTGGACTCGCTCCCCCATGGAAGTGAGCTGAGTACCTTTGAGCTTAGGCTTATTGGAGTGGGTGCCTCTGGACACATAATTCACAGAGCTGAGTTTGCTGATCCACAGAGCTTGAGCGGAATGCCTGTGGGCTGAAGCTTATAACACAGTGGTATATTTCTTTAGGCATTTATTAACAGTCCTGAAACTTCGTAGCAACATGCCCTGGTAAACAACCACGCTGAGCATTTCTCACTGGCATTACTGAGGCAGACTAGCAAAAGAAACTCCATTTTTTTTTGGGGGGGGGGGGCGCATCACTGCCTCTGGTGGTCGTAGGCGCTACCCAGTGCCGCTCCTGAGAGCTGCTGCTGGATTTGAACCGTCAAGGCTGTGGGCTGCAGTCCCACACTCAACCGTTTATGCCACCAGGGCTCAGCCTGAAACTCCATTTTTGTAAGCAGCTAAGTAACATGCATGTTCTTGCCACCCATCTCAGAAAGTTGACTGCTAGTTGACCTACCCATTCTCCCCTCCCTCATGGGAAAGCCTCTGCTGGTGATTAAATTTTAGAATGTATGACCATGTTCCCAGATTCTGGACACGACTATCAATTTTGACTATTCTTCAATATATCGTTTGTTCTGATTCAACATGGTTATCTTTGATATTGCAATTGGAATGATGTAGTTCATTTTGTCATGCTAATCAGGATGTTACAATATAATTTTGCTATGGTAATCAGGATGTTATAAACAATTTTGGTATTGTATCTTTTTGTTTTTTAAAAAATAATTTTGTTGGGGGCTCATATAATTCTTATCACAATCAATACATACATCTATTGTATGCAAACCACATTTGTAATTTGTTGCCATCACCATTCTCCAAACATCTTCCTTGGTGTTGTTTCTTCTATGATAAGAAATGTACCTTGTGATGCATGCTCACTCTTCTTGAAGTTACAGATAATCCATTAATTTTGCTTTTTGCTTCTGTTCATGCTTGTTTGGACACTAGACAGATGAGTTTCTCAGCCTAAAAAATGGACTGAAATGTATACTCAGGACCGCAATCAAAGAATTGCTTTTAGATGCTAGCAGTCCAGTGATAACCGAATAAAGACTTTTCTAAATTATCAAGACATTATAGTGGCTGTAATTTATTTGAATCTGCCACATTACAATTTGTTGGTACCCTTAATAAGCCCTTTAATTATGAATTTTGTTTGTCAGTTCCTATGTAGCTCTTGCAATGGATATCAGAACTCAGAGCAGTAAAACAGAGGATACTAATTAAGATAGTATAGTTCAAATTATGAAATCATCAGTTGACATTTCTAAAGAATCATTTTCCACCCTATTCCTGTTCACTTTTTAAGTAAAACTTTTAATTTTTTTTTTTATTAGGCATCACTGCCCTGGTGGTGGGAGTAGGAGGCCCAGCCTTTGCTCCTGGGAGCCGGAATTGAACCTCCATCCCAGTGGGCCGCAGTCCCGCGCACAACCACTACGCCACCGGGGCTCAGCCCAAAACTTTTAATTTTTATCTTTTAATACAAAATGTTACATTTTCCCTTGAGGCAATATGTTTAAATCAGTGAGTTAAAAAAACAACAACAAACAACAGGTTTGAAAGTCATAAGTTGTTATGAAAAAATTAATAAAATTGGATATTGACTCAGTCAAAAATTTAAGAACTTTATCTTCCAATTTCAATAATCTGTTTAAACTTCACCCTCTGAATGCTACCTTCTCTCTGCATGTAGTATTAAGCTTTTGTAATCCATGTTTTCGCAGAGGTATGAAAATAAACGACTGGTAAGGGCATGTTTTTTTCATGAAGTTGATGATTCTGATAGAAGCACACATCTAATTCTGGTGATAATTGTGGGGGTTGGAGGGGAGCGCTGTGAGTACCTCCTAACAGATCATACAGGGAATAAAAGTGATATATTCATGGTCAACAGCTTTAAGTGTTGCTACAAATCCAATATTCTCACCCAGCATTGCTCCAACTCCAGTTGGAAAATTTTCTACTGTAAATCTTCATTTGTGAAAAATTCATTGACTTTAAGATATACATCTTCTGAAGACAAAGATGGGTGCATAAACCAAAGTGGTGAAGAAAGCTTATGGTGTCCGGCTATCAAAAGATATAGCGTTAGGAGTTGTAAAGGCTTGAAGTGGAACAAGCAGCCATCTAGGAGGGAAGCAAATAAGTCCACGTGGAAGAGGCACAACAGCCTGTGTGACCATGTGGTGTTGATGGGATCAGATAGCAGATATCAAAAGGTCCAAAACGATTATATCTATGTGAATGAGGAGGATTGAAGTTGAGACTCAAAGTCCATCTGTAGACAATTGGACATCCTCCCATAGAAGGGAGACAAGGAAGGGATAATTCAATCAGGGTGCAATATAGTACCGACAAAACCCACATCATTCCTCTAGTTCCTGAGTGCTACTCAACGCCCCCCCCCCAACACTTTTACAATAAGATTTGTAAAATGCCCCAATAAAATAGCAATAATAAATATATATCTTCCTTTCTTATGTACCCTATTAAAGGGTGACATAATAACAGTTCCTCATCTATGCTTCCCTTATAAATATCTTTTTAAAAAAGAAATCATTAAAAAATCATTTTATTGGGGGCTCTTACAGCTCTTAGGACAATCCATACATCAATTATATCAAGCACATTTGTACATATGTCCCCATCTTCATCTTCAAACTTTTTCTAAACATATCTTACAAAAAAAGGAAAAACTGTGCTATATTAGAAACATAAGTTACTTCATCTAACTGAATTGTAAACTTTAGACTGCCCTTAACCCTGGTATTAGACTTCTGGAATTGGTTATTATGAATTTCAAAAATTCTTTTGGAAATAGTATTATTCAATAAAGAAGATTTACAAATTTCTTTCTCATACTTCACCCTATGAACTATTTCTATTTTTTTTTTTGTGGGCATCACTGCTCTCCGGCAGTGGGAGTAGGAGGCCTCACTGCTGGAATTGAACCTCCGTCCCAGTGGGCTGCAGTCCCGTGCACAACCACTATGCCACCGGGGCTCAGCCCTTATTTCTGGTTTTTAATAGCAGCAGTTAACATGAGATCTTTTTTAAAAAAATTTTTATGAGGCACTCATACAACTCTTATCACAATCCAGGTATGCATCCATTGGGTCAAGCATATTTGTGCATTTGATGCCATCATCATTTCCAAAACATTTTCTTTCTACTTGAGCCCTTGGTATCAGATCCTCATTTCCCCCTCCCCCCCTCATGAACCATTGATAATTTATGAATTATTATGTTTTCATGTCTTATACTGACTGATGTCTCTCTTTACCCACTGATTTGTTGTTGATCCTACTGGGAGGGGGGTTATAGATAGGTCATTGTGATCAGTTCCCCTTCCCCCGCCCCCCACCTTCTCTTTATCCTCCTGGTATGGCTACACTCAAAATTGGGCCCAAGGAGTTTATCTGTCTTGGATTCCTTGTGTTTCCAGTTCCTATCTGTATATCCTCTAGTCTAGTAGGATTTGTAAGGTAGAATTGGGGTCATGATAGTAGGGTGGAGGAAGGATTAAAGAATCAGAGAGGAAAGCTATATGTTTCACCGGTGCCATACTGCACCCTGACTGGCCCATCTCCTCCTGAGACCCTTCTGTAAGGGGATGTCTAATTGCCTACAGATTGACTTTGGGTTTCCACTCTGCACTCCCCCAACCCTCCGCCCCCTTCACATTGACATACTTTTTTGTTCTGGGTCTTTGAGGCCTGATACCTGATCACATCAACAGCTCATGATCACACAGGCTAGTGTGCTTCTTCCATGTGGGCTTTGTTGCTTCTTAACTAGATGGCTGCTTGCTTAAACCTTCAAGACCCCAGATACTATATCTTTTGATAGTTGGGCATGATCAGCTTTCTTCACGACATTTGCTTATGCATCTGCTTTGGCTTCAGTGATTGTGTTGGTATTTATTAGAACAGAGTGTTCTTGTGTTGAGAGGGTACTTGAGTAGAGGGTCCACGTCCATCTGCTTCCTTAATATGAAACCTATAAATATATGTGCATAGATCTATCCCCCATCATCATATATAAATATATTTACATATGTACATGCCTTCATTGAGATCTCTATAAATACCCTTCGCCTCCTATTTCCTTCCAGTATTTTTGTTTACTTTCCTCTTGTCCCATGATCACGTTCAGCCTTCATTTGGATGTAAGTTACATTACCCTTGATCAAGCCTGGCCAGACTTCCCACACCCTTCTTGCCCTCAATTTTGGATCACTTGTTGTTCCTTGTCCCTGGGTTTGTTAACACCCATTTTCTCTTCCCAACCTCTCCCTCTTCCCACGTCCCCCCGGAACTGTTGTCCCATTGTTTTTCTCTCCAGCTTGTTTATCCAGCCTATCTTTTCTAGATATACATGCAGAGATAATAATATGCACAAACACAAGACAGGGCAAAACAAAGCAGTAAAAGAAAATAAAATGATAACTCCAACAACAACAACAACAACAACAACAACAACAATAACAAAAAGCCACCAATTAAAAAAAAGAAAGAAACAGAAAAGCCTATAAATGGCTCAAGGTCTATTTGTTGACCTTTTTGAGTATTTTCCAGTCGCGTCTGATGGGCCACCATGCCCTGGTCTCACAGGCTATTTTTGGTGCTCCCTGGGGAATCAAAGGATGTTGCACACCCTTAGTATTTCACCTCAGTGTGATGGGGTCAGATCAAGCACATTTCTACAGTGGGTCTCTAGGTTGTCCCCATAGTGCTTTGGGTCAGTGAGGGACGTCCTGACTCATGGAACAAGAGATCTTATATCACACAGGGATCTTTAATTTTTGCAATTAAATACGTTTTGTATGATGCAAGTAAATTGTTTTTGTTGACAGTAGCACATTTCTCAAAACATGTTTTTTCTTTTTTTGAAGATCTTAAAAATGGATCAAAAAATCCTTGTGGTTTTTTGCTGCATGCTTGGTCTTACGGTATAATTTTAGGCTGGTTTCTGCGATGCCACCATCACTATTAGAATTAAATCTGCATCGCAAAAATGATGTGGCATATTTTTTTCCTCATCAATTTAAGTGTACAACAACTTGTTAGGATGCTATCAAGAACATCATACATGAAGAAATCAGAAGGTCATTAAAATGGCAGGAAAGAAAGAAAAAATCTAGCTAGTGGATGTCCGAAGAGACTCTCAAACTCGCTATTAACTATAGGGTGTCTGTGGCACATGGAACAAATTAAGTAAGAGAGCTGAACAAAAACATCAAGGGGCAGGTAGAGAAGACAAGGGTTAGAATGAAATATGTCAAGATTTAGAAGAGGAAACCAACAAGGAAGAACATGCTCAGCATATCTTAAACTGAGAGAACTCAAGAAAAAATTCAAGCCTCAAATTGTAATATTGAAAGATTCTCTGAGCAGCATGTTGAATGATGCAGGAAACATCAAAAGAAGATGAAAAGAATACATAAAGTCATTGTACCAAAAAGAACTCACTGGTATTCAACCCTTTCAAGAGGTAGCATAGAAACAGAAATCAACTGAAGGCATTAACCAAAACCCAGGGAATGTTCCAATAAGCTGATGAAGCACTGGACGTACTCACTCCTCGATTCCAAGAAAGTTGGAAGACGGCCACTTGGCCAACTGACTGGACAAGATCCTTATTTGTAAGCATTCCAAAGAAAGGGGACCCAACAGAATGCTCAAACCCTAGAACAGTGTCATTGATAGCTCACACAAGTAAAGTTTTGCTGAAGATGGTTCAATAACAGTTGCAGCAATACATTGATATGGGGACGGGGGGCTTCCAGAAATTTAAGCTGGAACCAGAAGAGGGTGTGGAACAAGGGGTATCACTGCTTGTGTCAGATGGATCTTGGCTGAACTTAGAGAATAGCAGAAAAATCCTTGCTTGTGTTTTGTTGACTTTACAATGGTATTTGACGGTGTAGATCATAGCTAATTGTGGTCATCTTTGGGAAGAAGGGGAAGTTCAGAAGGCTTCATTGTGCTCATGTTGAACTTGTACCCGGATCAAGAGGCACTTGTACAAATCAAGCAAAGGGGTGCTGTGTGGTTTAAAACCAAGAGAGATGTGTGTCAAGGTCGCCTCCTTCCACCATACTTCTTCAGCTGTATTTTAGGAAGTAAAATGTGGCATCAGGATATGCAGGTGACACAACTTTGCTTGCTGAAAGTCGGGAGGATTGAAGGACTTGTCGATGAAAACAAGGAGCGTAGCCTTCAATGCGGATTACAGCTAACTGCAGAGAAAAGCAGAACACTCACAACTGAACCGACAGACCACATCACGGTAAACAGAAAAAAGGCTGACGCTGTCAAGGATTCCATCTCGTGACTCCACAATCACTGTTCCCGGAGGCAGCAGTCGAGAGGTAAAATGATGCATCGCCTTGATAACTTTGCTGCACGAGACCTCTTTAAACTGTTGAAAAGCAAGGGTCTCCCTTTGAGGACTAAGATGCCCCCGGCTCAGGCCAGGATATTTTCGAGGGCCTCCCATGTATATGAAAGTGGGACACTGAATAAGAAAGACCAGAGAAGGAATGATGCCTTTGAATTATGGTGCTGGTGAAGCACATTGAAAGTGCCGAGGACTGTCCGAAGCACAAACACAGCTAGCTTGAACGAGGAACAGCCAGACCTTTCTGCTCCTCAGAAGCTCCTTAGATTCATCTCACCTACTTTGGGGTTGTTTTCAGGAGAGACCAGCCTCTAGAGAAGACAGAGTAGAGGGGCCCAGAGAAAGAGGGAGGGCCTCAACAAGATGGACACAGTGGCCGCAGCTGCGGGTTCCTGCAAAATGACCATTGTGAGGAGGGTGTTGACGAGTGGGGAGTGCCTCCTTGTGTTGTATGTAGGGCTGTGATGAGTCAGAACCAGCACCCCAACGTTGCCACATTCTAATCAGTGTGTTTGACTCTCCGGTCCAAACTGAGCCCCTTACCCCTCAACAAAAAATACGTCTGTCCTTAAATAGAAACAAATATGGATCATCATATCTCAAATAGCAGCTTTCCCACATTTGTTTGTGCTGAATTAAAAAAAAACAGTGTTCATACATGTGCAGCAGAGATATCAGTAAAGAAATTTTTCTTTATTTGCTGCCGTGAGACACTCACACTTCTGGAAAAGAGGGCCATGGCCGCAATTTTAGAAATCAGGCATTCTAACACGACACCATCCAAAGATAAGTCAAGCTGGTGCTCATATGGAGAGGAATGATGACAGAGAAAGATGAAGTGGTTTTACTTTCTGTCATGATACTGTTATGTTTCTATAAGAGCAGAAAACTTTCTATGGGCAGGAAAACCAGGGCAGTTCATGACAGAATAAGCTCCACTCTGAGCTGAGGTGGCCTGGTAGTGATGGCCAACCCTGGACGGCATCATGGCATGCCCAGTGTCGAGTGTATGTGCTGTGCATCCAGAGCCAAGATGATTCATGAAGTCGCAGGATGAAATACGGGCAAGCACTGGCAGAAGCCCCTCGGATTCACTGTGTTGGGTTTTCCACACTGAGTTCTACAACACCATAGTATAAGATGCTTTGTTTTAGATGTCTTCTTCTTTTAGAACAAGGCTTTAAAAGGCAGGCACTATCCTTTTGATAGCTGGAAACTATCTAATTTACTCACCAGGCTTTACGAGGACATTCAATTTTCAAGGGTCCCTTTTAGAAAAGCTTATCTGGAGAAGGGTCCTATTAGAGGAACAACTTGATTATTATGTAATTAGTAAGTCTTTAAATTGGAGACCCAAGTCCATTGACATTAAACATAGCCTCTCAGTGGGACCAAGGACAATATGATGATAAATGGGGAAAGACTGAAGTTGTCAAGGAGTTCATTGAACTTGGACTCAGCACTCGTGGAAGCAGCTGGAAATCAGGAAATCCAATGACATGTGGCACTGGGTGAATCTGTGGCACAAGGCCTCTTGCAAGTGTTCAAGAGCCAAGATGTCACTTGGAGCACCACCGTGACCCTGACCCAAAGTATTGTATTTTCTTCGCCTCATATGCATATGCAAGCTGGACAGTGAATCTGGAAGGCCCCAGAAGAGCAATGTGTGTGTATGATGGTGTCTCTGGAGTCTGTGGTGTCTCTGGAGAGTTCCCTGAACTGCTGAAAGGATGAATGAAAGTTCCCTGGGGGAAGAACCGTCGGAAAACCCTTTAGAAGTCAGGATGGTGAGACTTGTCTCAGGTACGTCCCACCCGTTCTCAGGAGAGACGAGTCCTTGGAAAAGGACATCATCACTGGTAGAGAGTCAGTGGATGAAGGGGAAACCTTTCAATGAGATGGACAGAGACGTGGCGGCAACCAGGGGGGCAGATGTAACGACAATCGGGGGGATGGCACAGGTCAGGCCAGTGTGCGTTCTGCTGTGGACAAGGAGCACGGGAACCCTGTGTCCCACTCACACATGAGCGAGTGAACTCCTTTCTCGACTCAGGGTAGCCGAATTGGTCTTGCATTGCGCCAGACGCCGCCCCGCATTCAGACAACACTAGATCAGCTTCAGATTCGGAACTCCTGCAGACTGACAAGGGTGTCTTGCCACCCACGCCGTCTTCACTTTTCCTTGGCAGTCCCAGAGGTGTTCTCTCCGACTCTGCGCATGCAGCCGAGAACATGGCACCCACCGACAAAATGTCGGAAACGGTCTGTCTGAAATGCTGCAGAGCGCTTAGAAATGTGAAGCAGTATTGTCCGAGATACGGGTTTCTCAGGACTACAGGGTGGGCCAACCTGGCCAGACAAGGAGAACAGCACACGGGTTCCCTTTGGAGGAGGGTTTTATACATTGTATTCCAGCCGCTTGGCTGTCAGTGAAGTGTGTGTCATAGGAATGCATGTTAAGTGTGTGTATAGTGTGTGTATAAGTGTTAAGTGTGTGTATAAGTTCCTGGGGACACAGTGGGGTGACAGCACGGAGCTGCTAACTGCAAGATCAGCAGTGGGACCCTACCAGCTGCCCCAGGAACGATGGAAGAGATAGCCCACCCACTTCCTGACAATTTTTGCCTATGAAACCTGATGGGACGGTCTCCTCTGTCCTATAGGATCATTTTGGGTCAGAAGTGCAGTGGATTTGGTTTGGGGTCAGCACTTTCTAAGCAGGGTGCGTTAATCTATTGGGCAAAGAACGCTAAAAGTTTCTCACGTTATTTTAAAGTTCAGATTATTGAACACGTTGCCCATGGAGGAGGTACAGTCAGAATGCGCCTTGGAAGTGAGGATGGCAAGACTTCGTCTTGCTTCTGTGGGGCATGATATCGGAAGAGGCCGGTCACTGGAGAAAGACATTGTGCTCAGGGAAGCAGAGGCTTAGAGAAAAAGAGGAAGGCCCTCAATGATATATATGAACATAGTGGGCCCAGTGGGCCCAAACATACCTGCTCTTGTGAGCCTGGAACAGGACCAGGCAACATTTTGTTCTTAAGAGCCAGAGCTGGGCTGAGCCCCGGTGGCGTAGTGGTTGTACGCGGGACTGCGGCCCACTGGGATGGAGGTTCAGTTCCAGCTCCACAGGAGCAAAGGCTGGGCCTCCTACTCCCACCATCAGAGGGCAGTGATGCCTAAAAAAACTAAAAAAAACTAAAAAAAAAAGAGCCAGAGCGGATGTCCAGGCACCTAATAACAACATGCTTATCAGAACGTTAAAGGAATTTTGTAAAGCCCTTTATGAATGCCTTACGGTTACCTTGATGAATCAATGAATGCTATAAAGCTTGAAATTCTAAAACAGGAATTCTGGAAATGATAAACTAGTAGGAGTGTATGTATGTAGACGCTGCACTAGAGTGGCCAGGAGTACTATCCACAGGTCTGTATAAGTATGGTGTCTGTTGTAAAATAATGAACCTCCCAATTCACTTCCTGGTATATCTGTGCAACATTGCAATTCCATTTTTTTTTTTTTTTTTTTAGGGCTACTGTCCTGGCAACTCAAGCCTCAGCTTGCTCCTTGTTCGACCTCGACTTTGTCCTGTCTTTGTTTCAAAGCCTCCCTGAGGGAGAACTGAGTCGGAGAACAGCAAAATGAAGGTGGCACCCTTCCCGTGCACTCCATGCTTCAGAGGCCTCTGCAATTTCCAGTTACTCCCCTGGGGTCACCCTTATGTGTGGCCAGAACGTGGTGTGGATCATTTTATGCCTCTAATGAGAGGTATCATCCAGAGTCTGGAGGAGGGCATCATGCTTGGTCAAATGGAAGGGCATCGACAAAGAGGAAGGCCCCCGATGAGGGGGACTGGCACAGGGGCTGCCACAATGGGTCGAACATTTGTGGGGGCAGCCCAGGGCCCGGCAGGGACTCTTTCTGTCGCATGTAGGGTTGCTTTGACTTGAAAGCAATTCGAAGGCCCCTATCACCATGACGACAATGATACACATTGAAGTCTTTGCTTCCAAAAGTAACCTGCTGCTGATCTTCGTCGAAAGAGTAAGGTAAGAGCGGTTGACTGAGATCACATCGGCTCCTTAAAGGGGGATGTCACTCAAATTTCACTGGAAGGAGTCTCAGCAAGCCTCGCCAAGTACCAAAAAGGGTGACAGATGTCAAGGTTTTCAGTCTTGTACCCTCTGTTCTCACTTTAAGAAAATATATTCTGCCCACTTAACAGCCTCTTGCTAGGAGTGTTTTTCTCTTAAACCGAGGGACTGGTAACTTACTTCTTGTTTGAATTCCCGAGAGAGTGCAACTTCCAAGAACCATGGCAACTTTTCTACTTCAACCAGGACCTGCTGACCCATGGGGTAGCCACATCAAAGAAAACGGAATTTGACTTCTTCCTCAACCAGTCCTTAAAGTCCTTCCCCTACGGGTTGGTGAGCTACAGACCCCTGAAAGAAAAAGCAATCGGTTCTCTAGAAGGTAGCATCACAACATCTTTTGAACAGGATCCAATGCACACCAACCATAAAAGACAAGACTGAATAAACTGGATTATTAAAATCAATCCATTCTCTATTGTTAAAAAAAAAACACTAAGTGAGTGTAAAAACTAGTCAGACAATTAAAAAGGCAAAACCAAACTCACTGCTATCAAGCAGCACAAATAGCCTATGAAAGGTTTATTTTCCAGAATGGAGCAAAACTCCTGCATATTGCAGAGAAACAGACAAACAAATAGAAGTATGGGCATGAGACCCAGACAGCACTGCACAGAAGCGGATACCCAAATGATCAATAAGCGCCTGGAAAACCTCCATAAACATCATGGAAAGGAAGAGTTATACCAAGTGGGATATCCATCAGGATGATGAAATGTAAAAGATCAGCAATAGCAGCTATTGATGAAAAAGTGGAGTAGCAGGGCTGAGCCCCGGTGGCGTAGTGGTTGTGCGCGGGACTGCGGCCCACTGGGACAGAGGTTCAATTCCAGCAGTGGGGCTGGGCCTCCTACTCCCACCACCGGAGAGCAGTGATGCCCCCCCCCCCAAAAAAAAAAAACCAGAAAAAGTGGAGTAGCAGTGAGACTACCCTGCCCTACTTAGCCCTGTGTAATTCCACAGCTTGCCCAAAGAGCCTACTTTTCAGATATGAGGTATTGCTACAGAGTGTTAGAGCACATACCACATATATTTTCCATAATTAACCTGATAGCCTGTCTTTTTTGAGTCCCCTTCCTCCGAGAAAGGGTCCCATCACAGCAAATCAGTGTCTAGCCTGCTGACCATGTATCGAAAAGACAGTTATAACTCTTAAGTCACCCTGAAAACAAAGGTCAAAGAACCAAAAGTCACTGGAAAGGTGCCACCAGTCCATCTGAAAGTGAGGGGCCCAATAAGCCTTATCCTGTCAGGAATCATAACCAACCCTAATGCATATTCATGATTATTCCTGTGGAATCTGTTAGATATTCAGAACCTCCCAATTCACTTCCTAGTGTACATGTGCAGCATGTCAATTCCCCCTTCTTTCCGGGACTACTGTCCTGGCAACTCTAGCCCCAGCTTGCCCTTTGCTTGACCACAACAGTAAGACCTTCCTTCTGTATGTTATCCCATCCTTGTCTTTGTTTCAAAGCCTCTCTGAGGGAGAACTGAGTTGGTAGCAATAGAAGTCTATGCACTTCTGGTGGGAATGAAAAATAACAGTATTAGTTCAGAAGCATGGCTTCTACCCACGTTGAAAACACACACACATAACATATGGCCCAGCAATTATTTTCCTAGGCATGTATCTAGTGGAAATGAGTGTCTGTGTGCATCAAAGTTCACATAGAACTGTAGCTAAAATCTGGAAAGAACAAAAGGCCAGCAACTGGAGAGTGGGTATGTAAATTGTTCCATAAATCATACATTGGAATATAATAAGATAGTGAAAATGATGGAAATATAGCCAGATGTACCATCATAAATGAGTCTTACAAAGGTAATAGTGAATGACACCATATCATTCTATTTATATAAGGTCCTTAAAAGAGACAAAATGAATCACTTGTGTTGGAAATTATGATAGTGAATACTTGTATTCACTTGGGAGAAGTGAGGACTTATAAGGAGATGTATCTTGATGAGAATTCTAATTAAAAGATGTATTCACCTTATGAAAATCCATCAATCTGTACACTATGATTTATGTAATTTTCTATACATGTGCTATATTTTAATGTAAAGGCAAAAATTTATAGCCTATCACAAAAGGGAGGATAATTACAAAAGATTATAAAATGAATGATTATTCATTGATTACAAAATTACATCACTACATAATTTCCAAATTTCATCATTACATACCTGTCAAACTATCAAGCTACTAAAAATCATGACCCAGCTACATTGACTTATAGACTTATTATAGGGGGCAAAAGAGACCCTAAATTCAAAAATAATTTATACAGATGCAGCTATTTATTAGTTTTTCCTAAGATGCATTTTTGTTTGAGCCATTTTATTAGCGTATAATTCCCATGCCATACCATCCAGTGTTTTAAATGTATTGAGAATTGTGCAATCATCACAACCATCAATTTTAGGTCATTTTCTTCATTCTTACATTCCCCCCGCACACTTCCCCTGCCATAACTCTTAGAAACTATTAATCTAGTTACTGCCTTTCTAGATTTATCTATCCTGGATTTCATATAAAGAAAAAACATACCAACCACTTCCCCTGCAACAAAAATAACAAAAGACGGAAAAATCTGCATTCTAAGAAAGTAAGAAATATTAAAAACTAGAACACGGGGGTCAAAAAGAAGAACTAAGGATAAGGCGTTAAATTTTAACCTCATGGCATCTACATTATCCCCTTCCCAACGCACTCTTGCTGGTGGCAAGGCTGTTCGCTCCCTGGCCTGGGTCAGAAGGGATTCACCACAGAAGGGACTCTGCACAGGGTTGCAGGCTTTCACGGTCACCCATAACCTCCCGCAAATGGGGCGCTCAGAGTTTTCACTCTCTGACTACGGCCTCCTCTGGTTTGGGATTTTATTTACAATCCTGGGATGATACAGGCTAGTGTGCTTCTTCCCGTGGACTTACTTAACTGTTAGCTGCCGCCTCACTTAGATGGTGGCTTGTTTGGGATTTTGCTTTTTTTTACACTATAGCACTTTTACTTGTGCTTACACAACATTATGTTGCCAGGGCCTATTGTCCCCACATGCAGTAGAAAGTGAAGATTTGTTGTGTCATCCCAAGACTTGAGAATTCCATACAAAAACAAACAAACAAACAAAAACAACTTACATCAGTTAAAAGAACAGTGTGACTTAAATAGGACAAGGGAGGTCAAAGGGAAGTGCCACAGGAGCAGGACTGGGGCAGGTCAGTACAAAATAGTTGCAGGTGGGACACAGAAGTGGGAATTGGGGCCATGTTTGACAAACATTGATTATGCCAGAAGTGTCCAGCTGCTAGACAGAAGATGCATGGGATAATTCTGGTTCCTCTTACACTACATGAAAGCAGACAGAATGGTTCATGATTTATGCAGTCCCCACCCAAAATTCTATAAAGAGCACACCCAGGCAAGTCCCTAAGAGCTAGGCCACCCATCCTTGGACTGGCTAAGAAAATGGTGGCAAGCTGCTTTCTAAAGCACTCTGCCTGAAGGAAAGGTTACTCACTTTGCTGGTTCATGGTAGGAAGGGATTCATAGGAGATTCAATCCACCTGGAGACTCAAAATGGGCTCTGGACTTTCACAAATTTCATAACCTTCTGAGTCAGACTGGGTTCTCTTAGAGAAAGAAAACCAGGACACTAGTAATTCTCTTTATATATTTATATAGATAGAAGGATATATCTAAGGTAAGAAATAAACAGTTAAGTAATCTATAAAGCGATATAATGGCTTGGTACAACTCACTTGCGTGAGACAGCTGGCAATCCTTGGAGTCTTGAGGGACGCTGAGTAGTCCTCTGTAGAGCAATTCAGGCTATCAGGCTACAAGCTGCAAACAGCAGAGCAGGTCACCAACAGTGAGCCAGATGACAGAGTCCAACAGTCCCCAGCTCAAGGGATGCATATTCCAGGAGCGTGGCGAAGCAGGGCTTGAAGGAACCTCAACTCACAGCTACACAGTCCACGATTAGATGTCCCACAGGTAGTGTTGCTTGGAGGTTGAGGCACAGGACGAACAAGGCAGCTGGCTGGTCCGAAGATCCAGAAGCAAGAGAGCCAGGGCGAAGCTTGCCAAGCCTTTTCTATCTCCGCCCTTCAATTGATCTTATGTGTGTTCATTGGCCATGTCGTCACAACAGACCTACCTATCATCTTTGGGCATGTTGGCCCCATAAGCTCACCTAACACACCTTCTCAATTTAAGAAGGGAAGGAAGGAAACTTGACAGAAATGTCTGGATTGGAGAAAGGGAAACCAGGGAAGAGGAGAAGAGGTGTTTGAGGAGGCTCACGAGAGCAAGGTATGGCAAATGGAAGAGTCATAGATATATTTAGAGACCGGGAAAAGAAAAGAAAAAAACTGAAGTGGACAAATACAAGCATACACACCCCTTGAACTTGGGCATTCTGGAACAAGATCTTGTACAAAACACCACTCTGGTATGGTCAAAAAGTCCATATGTTGCAGAATTAGAAAATGTTGCATAAATTTTGGTCTTAAAGAACAAATTAAAGAATGGAAGGTCTTCGTGTATCAAATAGGCCGTACCCATTGTAAAGGATACAGTCAACACAAGAGTTACGGAATCTCCTGCAGGTGCAAAGTTAGGATGAGATGTGAATTAAATCACAGTGTGGTCAGGTCTAGTGACCAATCTTGCACGCAAGTCTACCTCACTGCTGTTTTCATTTCCGTTTGTACAAAAATGAGCATTTAGAAATGTTGTGGCCAGTCAGGTCTTCTCATTGGTGGGTGGTTCATTTGTTTTACCAAATTTTTTGGAAGGGGGATTGTTTTTCTATTTTATATAGACAAAAACTTCCTGGTTTTATAGGTGTTCTTTAAACATTATGCATCTTGCAAAGGTCCTGCCTCAGTCTGGTTCTGCATTTGATTTTGTTTATGGTGTCTTGTCACTTGGAAGTTCATATTTTTGACCCTGACTTCACTTAAACTGTCAAAGTAAACTTCTAGTTCCAGACGCACTTGCCAAGGAGAAGTCAAAATAAGAGTTTTATTTCATTGCAACGTGGTCTTCCCGGCTGACATGGATAACTGACTATGAACTCCTAATGACTTCTGGATCCTAGAGCCAACTGAAGATTTCTTTCTGATGAAAGAACATTAGGATTTACTTTAGACAATTTTGTGCACCGACCTGGAGCCCCCGCCTGGCCTCTCTGAACTACTAATTTTGGCTACTTAATACCATAATCACATGAAATACCTCACTTGACACTTACAATCTCTGACTGGTCCCTGTTACTGCGTTCCCTTCCTTTATTTCTGGGCTCCGTCTCATTCTTTGACAGTCATTTACATATCCACTCAGTGCCTCCATGTTCTCAATTGTAAAACAGGGTAAGGACTGAACTGCTAGCTGTCAGATCAGTAGTTCAAATCCAACAGCCACTCCAAGAGAGGAAGATGCAGCATCTGCTTTCAGAAAAGTGGTGGTTTGGTTTTCAAAGGCTATTAGAAGCACGAAATGAATAAACATAACGTGTTTAGTGCTACACGCTAAGCACCCGATAAATGCTAGTTGAGGTTTTCTACGCCTATGAAAAGTTCCAGCCTCAGAAATCCATAGTTCTACCTTGTCCAATAGAATCATTATGAGTCTGTATCCACTTGATAGCAGCGAGTTTGGTTTTTATCATTTGGATTCATATGCTTCAGGACCCTTCCTTGGGAGTTTAGTGGTTAAAATGCCCAGGTTCTACCCAGAAGGTCGGGAAGGAGTCAAGGTGGACCCAGGTAGAATCACCCACCTGGTGCTCCTGTGGTTAGACCAGAACTTTAAGCTGTAAGGAGTCCAATATTGGAGTCCGGGTGCTAAAAATAGACTCAGTGTACTAGGGTCTGCTGCAGACCTCCCCCGGTGATCTTCGAGCTATTTGAGAACTCCCTGAAATGCTTGACGTTCCCACCGTGTCTGCCCGCAGGCTCTGGGCTTCACTAGTCCGTTGCCAGGACCACAGAATGGTGTCTGCCACCCCTTCCTGTACCTCAGCTCCATGACCCACAGCATGTGGTCATTTTCCCAGGCTGGGGTCGAAAGGTGGTCATGATCCCAGGCTGGCAGAGAGAACCAGTCACAAAACCTCTGCTATCCTCCCCGCTCCTGCATTCTCACACTTTGCATCTCCCCTCCCCAGCCGGAGTGACTACCCGTAGATGGGAGAACAAGAAAGCTTTCCGCATGGGATTTCTCTGGACTTGGGTCTTCTAAAATTTCAAGTTTCACTCTGTGCTCAAAACCCCAAGCAGGTGGCCAGCAGTTAGACTGGCCCCCTTCTGACTCTTTTTCTCTCAGAACACCTTAGGGAACCCACTAGTCCAGGACTGCTCTCCCTCACCCCAGCCCTTCCTCCCTGCAGCCACCATCATCTCTGGCCAGAATTATTGCAGCAACCACATCATTGTGCCTGGCACTGGGTCTTCCAGACTCCCCTAGCCCTTCCCATTGCCATCCTCTCTGCCACTGAGTCAGTTCAGGCTTATAGAGACTCCATGAATAGAGGAAAACTGCCCCCATTGGGGTTTCTGAGGCGTTAAAATCTTCACAGGAGCCAGAAAGTCTCTTCTTTTTCCTGCAATGTCTGGTTGGCTCATGTTTCTGACCTGGCAGTTCGCAGCCAATGGGTAGCGCACGGTGCCACAATTTAGGACATCACACCTATCAGTATGTTCCAGACTCCTGGGCCTTGGGCCCAGCATCTCTCTCTCTCTGCACAGCACAGAGGTTGGGAGCTTGGCTGACCCAGAAACTACCTTGGGTGTCTGAGCCTGAGTTCTGATCTTTCTTCCAGAACATCAGCACCCCCCACCACCCCCCACTGTCTGGCTATTAACTAAATCATCCTCACCAGTGAGTTGGAGGACCCTCTGCTCTCTGCCTGGGTGTCTCGGGATAGGAGAGCTCTCTTCCTCTGTTTTATGATGGTCCACTACTTCCACCCCAAACAACCCAGACTTACCCACGTGGCAGTGTTGGCTGGAATTTGTAGCAACATGAGAGTCACAATTGTCATGATTTTTCCCTTCTCAGGAGCCTTCAAGATGAATGCGATTTCCTCCATTTTTTTTTTTGGATATTTTCTGCAGTGACTTTCTGATACACCCCAGACCCTGAAATTAGTACTTCCCCTTCATGGGGTACAAGAGAGAATTTCTCAACATTAACACCCAAACAGGTTTTGATAGTAAAGATTGTTTGGGTCTCCCCAGAAAAACCCAAAGCTACGTTCCTCAAAAAAGAAGATGAGGCAAATTGTCCACAATGCATATGCCCTTTCCCACTGTCATAGAACTTGGTCTTGCTGCCTCTATAAAGTGTGAGACACTGATTAGCCGAGAGAAGCTGGAGGGCTCTTGTCAAATCATAACGGAAGCCTTTGAACAGGAAGTTACATGGATTCTGATGAATCTTTTCCCAGCTTAGTCAAATTTTTCTGCAATGATTGTGCCAGTATAGGTCACAACTGCTGTCCCGTGGAAATCATTGAGCTTGTTTGAAAAGTCCGTGGGGCTCTTTATGTCTCTCCATTTCTTTGCTGCTTTTTCCCAGGCACTTTTAAATTTTTAACGTGCTTCCAGTTCCTCTCTTAACAGCCGAGGTGCCCTTTTCTCCATTTGTTCAGTACAGCCCACATGCCGATCGTCAAACGCATCGTTGGCCACGTCCAGTGGTGCCGAATTGGCCACCCATCCAAAAGGAACAATGCCCCTCTTTGTATAATTTTACAGAACCCGTGTGGTCTGGAGATCGGCACGGGCTTCCCGCTCAGTGTGAAATGGGTACCTGTCATAGGGCTCATGGGTGCAACATGTAGGGACACACTCTTCACTACGCATGAACCGTGCAAAAGGGAAAAGCTCAGTTTGGCCATTCTTGGGTTTTGGTACATAATTTTAAACATACTTTTCCGATTCACGCTCCCTCACCAGCCCTAGACGCAGAGTCAATGGTTGTCTCTGAGATGTGAGGTCACGGCAGTGTCAGCAGCCTGTGGGTCTGTGTCTAGTGACTGTGGTGTTAGCCACTGAGTGAAGATCAGCAAGCGAACTGCACGGTCTGGAAGAGAAGCCACGTCCAGGTTCACCAAGAGCGGCACACGGGAGACGGTGAGAGGCGGTGTGAGTGTGAGCACCACTGAGAGAGTGCTGAAGCATCGGTTCTGTGTTCATGAAGCCACGTCCACGTCCTGATCGCCACCCTCACAGTGACGTTGAACAGCTGACTCAAATTCCCTGCGTGCTGCACTCTGGGCTGACGTGAACCCGATAGGCCCTGGATCCTGGACCATGGTAGAAAGCGGATATTAAAACGATCAGAGATGGGCTGAGCCTTGGTGGCGTAGTGGTTGTGCGCGGGACTGTGGCCCAC
>PVJH01014324.1:36654-58535 GCA_004026705.1 Nesogale talazaci
AGAGAGTGCTGAAGCATCGGTTCTGTGTTCATGAAGCCACGTCCACGTCCTGATCGCCACCCTCACAGTGACGTTGAACAGCTGACTCAAATTCCCTGCGTGCTGCACTCTGGGCTGACGTGAACCCGATAGGCCCTGGATCCTGGACCATGGTAGAAAGCGGATATTAAAACGATCAGAGATGGGCTGAGCCTCGGTGGCGTAGTGGTTGTGCGCGGGACTGCGGCCCACTGGGATGGTGGCTCAATTCCAGCTCCACAGGAGCAAAGGCTGGGCCTCCTACTCCCACCACCTGAGGGCAATGATGCTCCAAAAAACCCCCCCAAAAAAATCAGAGACTTCAAGCACATCCTACAAGAGTCTTTGTAGTCCCTAACACCTTCCTCCCCCTCGGAACAATACTGTGAACCCTTTTACTGACATTTTAGTAAAATCATTCTCTACGTTTTGCTAAACTGACTGCTTTGGAATATCTCTCAATACTATCCATTTTCCGAAGCACCAGTTGGCCTCTTTAATTACCGTGAGTAATGAATAGCCACCAACTTAAACGTTCCAGTTTTGAGAGGAGAAGAAACAAACGGAGCCAGGCTAGCCCAAGAGCGAGTGCTCAGCTTTGGGCTGCTGCCTGATCCCCTCCTGCCTGCCCCTGTGCAGTCCTGGCCAATCCGTGAAGCTTCGTCTCCAGCTTCTGAGCCCACAGGGCTACTTTCCACCTTTTGACCTAGTCTTTCCCGGGACAGCACTGCTTGAGCCAGACTCCAAGAATGGCTTGCAGTCTGCAGCAAGCCCAGGGGAATGGTGCTTGGTAAGACCCTCTGCTGTGACTCCAGGCTCCTCCTGCTGTGTATCCCCTGCCTGAGCCTCTAGGAGACACATATCAGAAATAGCAAACTCAGAAGTTCTGTGCCCCCCGCGGCATCGATCTCATCCTGCAGGTCCCTCTGGCTAGAACAGAACTTGAGTTACAATACACCGACTGTGATCAACGCCTTCACCGAGGAGCAGACCTAGGAGTATCGTTGGTTTGCATCTTTCAACTTCATGGACACCTACAACTCACCTCATTTTTACTCAGAGGTCTAGAGTATATTATTTGTTGGGGGAAAAGTGCACCCAAAGAAAATGCTGCACTGTCAACTAAAGGTAAAGCATTTCAGTAATTGCATCTTTCCTCATTTTCCTATGCTGCAGAAGACCACGGATGACAGACTCCCGGGCTTTCAAGAAGCACTGAGGAGAGATTGAAATTAATATCTAACGCTAAAAACTATGCTTTGGTATATGAGATTATTTTGGTTTTTTTCACCATAAAAGCATTTGGAAATACCAGCAAGAAACTCTCCACATATTTAGAATAGTGTCCTGTTAGGAAAAACATGCTCAAAACAACATTTTGTGGGGAGGAAGCGAAGTGGGATTGTCTCGCTTAGTCTTGTCATAAGGGACACTGGGTTGTGCGGTGATTAAAATGCAAGGTTGCTAACTGAAAGCTGGGTTGGGACCCACCAGCTGCTCTGTGAGAGAAAAATGTGACAGTCTGCTTCTGTAGAGATTTACAGCCGTGGAACCCTCCAAGTCCTTCTACTCTGTCCTGTAAGGATCTCAAGAGTCGTGGTCAACGTGTCACAGTGGGTTTGGTTTGATTTTTAATCTTGTCATCGAGAAGCTCTGGTTCAAATACAACCAAAAATGGGGGGGCTCAAAGTAAGCCGACTGCACCTACCTGCCTCAGTCATAATATTCTATGAAGTATCATGGTGGCGCAACAAACAAGGGTTCCTTTCCTAATGGAAGGTCGATGGTTCCAACCCACTCAGTGATTCCACAGGAGAAGGGCTGGGGAAGAGCTCCCGAAACATGCACCACTGAGCAAAGCCTACAGGGCAGTTCCATCCTGCCTCGGGACTTGAAATCACATCACTGGCACCCAACAGCTATCTGATAGATACTGTTGTTCTAAAAATCTTATGATGAACTTGGACATTTTTCTTTGAAGTGTGCTACAACCTCAAAGAGTGACTGATAATGACGCTTGGGCTAGAAAGGGAACCTTTCTCTTTACTTTGAAAAGATTTCCCTTTTTGTGTGTCTAGTAGACTCCATTTCCTATAGAGAACATTGAGAATCGTGAGCATGATATATATTCATTTTAAGAGAACATTTGCATTTCTCCACTAATATTACATAGTTGAAGCTGTAAGCACATTTCATACAGACATGGACGTTCAGCTGGAATGTCTTTGTAAATTGAGATGAGCTGTCATTGTGAAAACCAGTACTTTGATATCTAAGGAATATGGCTCTAAGGAGAAGTTTGCACTTGAAATTTCTGAACACAGTTGAAAGGAAGACGATGTGGCAAGCTTCCCAAATGATTACAGATTAATTTGATGGTTCATCATCTTGTATATGGATCATAGTTTTCTGAAATCTTAAGGTCACTCTCAGAATTTGAAAGTTGAATGACCTCCAACGTACCTGCTGCCTTTGAGCTGTGTATTACAGAGCAGAACTGAACTTCCCATGGTTCCCTTAGCTGGAAGCAGATCACCAGGCCTTTGTTCCATGATGCCCCTGATGGAGTTCTTACTGCAAATCTTTTGACTAGTAGCCAAGAATATCATTAGTGTGGTAGCTATTTGTGTTTAGTCAACATTTCTGGATATGGATTGCATGCTAATTTTGTTATCTTTTAGTCAAAATTGCAGAAATGTACACTTAATGCAGCCTCTTTCTGAGACCCTAGTTAAGGTCCTCACTTGGAGAAAAGAGCTTGCTCTTGGTGGTAACTGAAATGGTGCCCTGATGTTACTGTGATGAAGCACTCAGCTGCTAATGGAAAGGCCATTATCTTGAACACACTAGTCACTCTACAGGAAGAATCTGTGGTGGTCTCTTCTGGTGAATCTATTGATTTTTAGCTTAGAAACCCTATGGGGCAGTTCTCTCTATCCTATAAGATCATAGTGCGTCAACGTCCATAGTTCATCGTCTCGGAGATTAATTCCCAACAACTGGGGAGATAGCTTCTCATCTTCACGAGGGAAATATCGCGAGATTTCCCAGAAGTCTCAGGAGAATGCCATGCCCACACAGAGGCCTCATTGGCTACTCAATGGCTATCTCCAGATTAACAGGCTAGATTCCACCCCTACATCTCAATCATGAAATTTACATAGGCACATGACTTCCACAGGTTTGATTTATTATTGTTATTATTTTAAGATCACTTTATTGGGGGCTCATACAGCTCTTATCACCATCCATCCATCCATCCATTGTGACAAACACATCTGTACATTTGTAGCCATCATCATTCTCAAAACAATTTATTTCTACTCGAACCTTTGGTATCAGCTCCTCCTTTTCTCTCCCCCACCTTCCCTTCTCCCACCTTGATAATTTATAAATTGTTATTATTTTTTTCATGTCTTACATTGTCTGACATTTCCCTTCACCCACTTTTCTGTTGTCTGTCCCCAAGGAAGGGAGCTATATGTAGATCATTATAATTGGTTTCCTTGTCTCCCCCTGGGGTTTGATATTCTTAGTGAATTGGTAAGAATTCTCAAAACATTGAGAGTTCAAAGCCCCCCAGTGGCACTGTAGAAGACAGGGCCTGGAGGTCAAATTCCACAAGGATTTCAGCCGAGACAACTCTATGAAGCAGTTCTACTCTGTTCTGCTCATGGGCTTACCATGAGTCAAAATCAACCAGATGACCGAAAACAACAACAACCAGGCCCTAGTGATTCTCTTGTGTGACATCATGCATTGTAACAACAGCTAAACAAACAAACAAACAACACTCTCTACTATCAGAATCTTTTGCACAAGAATGACGATGTCTGGGAGTAAGGAATATTGAGGTAAGAGGTGAACATAACACTGACTGTGATGGTGGAGGTTGTGTGTCACCTCAACAGGGTCTTGACTGTCAATGGGTTGGCAAAAATGTCATGCTGCCTTTGGACAGTTATGTCATTATACACTCATCCTACATTTTGTGATCTGATGTGGTCATCCTCCATTTTTGAATAATGCCTATTTCACACAAAGAGACCTGGTCTTCAGATCTAACTGCTGATAAGTAAGGACTAGGGGCTGAGCCCTGGTGGCATAAGTGGTTGAGTGCGGGACTGTGACCTGCGGACTTGGCGGTTCAAATCCAGCGGCGGCTCTCAGGAGCAGTACTGGGTAGCTCCCACGACCACCAGAGGGCAGTGATGCCCACCCCCCACCCCCAAAGTAAGGACTGAGTGCACTAAATCTAAGGAAGGAATACTTGACTTTTTCATCCTCGCCTACTGCAAACTCCCTACCACCAGGTCAATTCCAACTCAGAGCATTTTCATCCTACATAATTTCAAATAATTTCACAATCCTTTACTACCCACACACAGCGGTTCTCTATGCTTGACATATATAAAAAAAACATATGAAAATGTTGCTATGAATAGAGATTTCTGGGCCCCTGTCTGAACGTTACAAATGCAGTAGTTCTGTCTTTTTAATGAGTTTCCTGTTACATATGATTCCAATCCAATCCAAGTTAGCCTTTAGAGACTCACGGAGCTGCAGGAAGCGCAAGCGACTTGTTAGGGTGACTACCGCACGGCCAGGCTCTGTCTCTCTTCCATCTTACCCCTCACCACTCTCGTTGCAGAATTTATTCTTAGAAGGCACAAAGTTTGAGATGCTTATAGAAATTCAGTCGGAGAGGAAAGGAAGGCTCTTGAGTTCCGCAGAGGAGACTGGAAGCAGAGGTCTGTGAGTCCTGATCATGGGATTGACAGCTGACGCTCACTGAGTGGGATGAGAATGCAGAAAGTGAGGTGAGAAGGATCATCAGTACGAATAATACCTTCTTTTTCTCCAGGCCATCTTTGGTGTGATGTTAGGTTATGACAATCTCATGGAAACCCATGGGAATTGACAATGACTGAAATAACCCTCTGTTGATTGAGACTTTGTGGGAGCGTTCTTAGGGGGCAGTTGATCTCATCTTTATCTAATTTTCAAGACCAGTTTCCACAGACTTAGATCATGTGGTCAAGCATTCCAGTTGACCGCGAATGTCGACCGAGAGTTGGGAGCACTCTCGTGCCTTTGCTTTCCAAGATCCAGGCGCCGATGCCTCTGAGTTTAAAGCATAGGAATCCTGACTTTTTTTTTTTGGTATCACTGCTCTCTGGTGGTGTGGGAGCATGGCAGTCATGTGCTTATGTTAATTTTATGATTGAAATGTAGAGGTGGAGTCTAGCCTGTTAATCTGGAGATAGCCATTGAGTAGCCAATGAGGCCTCTTTGTGGGCATGGCTTTCTCCTGAGACTTCTGGGAAATCTCACGATATTTCCCTCGTGAAGAAGAGAAGCTATCTCCCCCAGGTGTTGGGAGTTAGTCTCAGAGATGAGGAATCACAGAAAACACAAGCTGACAGCATCTGAGAAACTGGAGGAGCCGGGGGAGAGACCACACGGCTTTGCCCTGATGGAGCCAGACTCTGAAGCTGGAGCAGCATGCTGTTGATGGACCCTGAGCCCTGGAAGCGAGGAGCCATGGGGAGACCTCTTCCAGCGCCGGGACTCTGCACCCACTGACCTGTGACTTCGTGAGTCGGAAGGAGACTTTATAGAATGATATCGGGCGTATGGGCTAATATCGGACTTATGACTTTGTACTGGACTGGATTGGGATGCTTTCTTAATGCCCTATTTCTCTTATATATAAACCTTTTCCTTATATCTATATGCGTGTCTATGAAATTTGTTCCTCTAGTCTACCCGGACTAACACAGGGAGCTACCTAGCGCTGCTCCTGAGAGCCGCAGCTGGATTTGAACCGCCAAGCCTGCAGGCCACAGTCCTGCACTCAACCACTTACGCTACCGGGGCTCAGCCCGGAATCCTGACTTTTTAACTGAAAGTAGAAGTTTGAATAATGTACTTTATTTTTGTTATTGAAAACATATACAGTGGAATGCACACTGATTCACTCATTTCTACATGGACAAGTCAGTGACGTCCATGACATGTTGTAGTTGTACAGTCACCCTCACTCTCCTTTTCCAAGTTGTGCCTTCCCCATTAACAGAGACTCGCTGCCGCTTCAGTTTTCTGTGTATTCTGAAAGGAGACTGGATGTGCTGGTAGGCTTGGAATGTCTTGACTGACAGGAGAAGGTTGAAGTTGGTGTGTGCATGGAATTGGGAGGGAAATGGGGAAATTAAATATATCCCTTTCTAGCCTGAAGATCTAGGTTGATGAACAATAGATGGGAGGGTAGACTCTTTTACCCAAGACATCTTATGAGATATAAACACTGACAGTACTGCCCCATGGGCCTGCATAATAAATTGTATGATCTAAGATCAAGGGGTGCCACTAGACGTCCCTCCCCACCCAGAGGAAAGCAGAGTTGATGAAAATGAAAAGACCCTAGATGGTGGGCGGTGTAAGATATGACAAAACAGCAATGACTGCAGAGTGGTGAGGACTGGGGGGTAAGGGGGTAAGAGTGGTAAGATGTTGGGGGAATGTCGATGAGGACGGGCAGGTGGAGGTGCTTGGCACAGAGTGTGTAGCTATGTATTGAACTATGTATGATGGAAAGCGATGTATGAGCGCCCAATAAAATGATAAATTAAAAAAAAAAGAAAATGAAAAGACCCATGAAAACAATTAGTGCAAGGGACTAATGGGACGTGTGAACTGCAGTGTCTACAACCCAGAGACTAGCACTAGATGGTGTCCAGATGACACTACTAACTGGTCACAATAGAAGGTCTTGGGGCAGAATGGAAGAGAAACATGGAACAGAGCTCAAAATCATCAGATAGACACTGATTGGACCCCTGAGAATATGGACCTTATCCTTCCGTTCTGGAAGTGATCTCACCCCAGTCTTAGAATAATCAGCCATGGCAGATCAAAGGGCAGCGCTTACCCAAACATTAAAGCTCAGAGGGTTAGGAAAGAAGGAGGAATAGAAACAGGAACTACAGGAAGCGGGATGCTCAGTGATGCATTGAGGGGTTTGCAGAGATGAGTTGAATCCGACCGCATATGAATTGCTGAATGTAAATCTGTGATCTGCTTTGGCATCTCTATTCACCAGAGCTATTGGTCTATCATTTTCAATTTCAAATATCGTTACCTCATTCAGGGCATCGAGGTAATACTTGCTTCATAAAATGAGTCTGTTAGCACATTGTGAAATAGTCCATGTGGAATTGTTAATCTTCCCAGAAATACAACCAATACAACTTAAATAATAACGACACCAACATTCTTAGCAAAATTCAACTAAACAGAAAACAATAATAAATGCTGGAGAGGGTGTGAAGAGATTGGAATGCTCACACCTTGCTGGTGGGACAACTACTACAGAAATCAGAATAGTGCTTCTTTAAACAAATGCAAATACAATTACCTTTTGGCCCCATAATTTCTCTTCTGGGTCTGTCTATACTCTAAAGAAATAAAGAACACAGTACAAACAGATATATGCACACCTATGTTTATTGTGCAAATTTCCATAATAGCAAACACATGGAAACAACCAAAAGTTCTCATGACAGAGAAATGGATAGACAAACTCTGGAATATTCATACAATAAAATAGTATATACATCAATAAAAACAATGTGACTCCCTGTGTTAGTCCGGGTAGACTAGAGAAACAAATTCATAAACATGCATATGTATATAAGGGAAAGGTTTATATACATGAGGAATGGAACATTGAGAAAGCATCCCAACCCAGTCCAGTCCAAAATCATAAATCCAATATTAGCTCATATGTCTGATACCAATCTATAAAGTCTCCTTCCGACTCATAAAGCACATGCAATGGCACCAGGACAATCACAGCCCAGTGAGTGCAGAGTCTTGTGTATCCAGCGGCAGTAGAAGCATCTCAGCGCTAGCAGGGATCTCCCTATGACTCCTCATTTCCAGGGCTCAGGGTCCATCAGCAGTATCCATTGACGGTAGACGCATCTCAGTCCTGGCAGGGGTCTCTCTGTGGCTTCTCTGGCTCCAGAGGTCTGGTTCCATCAGGGAAAGCCCATGTGGCTTCTTCTCGGGCTCCTCCAGGTTCCAGGACTCAGAATCTATCAGCATGCCACCATCTTGTCTTGCCGGTTGACTGACTCCAAGAGACTGAGTCTATAGTCTCTCACCTCCACGGGGGAAATATAGCGAGATTTCTCAGAATGCCTAGAGAAAGCCATGCCCACACAGAGGTCTCATTGGCTATCTCCAGATTGACAGGCTAGACTCCACCCCAATCATGAAATTGACACCAAGTACACACTCCCTGACACATTGCAAGACATGGACAAAACTAGAGAACATTATGCTTAGCCTAGCTAGTCAACCTTATAATGATAAATATTCAATGATATCATTATTAAAAGAAAAACGAAAGTGGATTTTACACTAAAAGATAAGACTTTGGAGACTGTGAGAAGGACAAGAATGGGGACAGGGACAAGGAGAGGGGAGGGATAGGAAATCATAGAGGGAGGAGAAAAAAGAATCATATTTATGGGGGGTGTCTAATGGCTTACTTTTTATTATTAATAGGTTTATTCAGCGCCTTCATAACATATTCTTGCCCAATGGGCTACAATCCTCAAGACCAGAAGATTGAAACCAAGATGATCTCAGTGAGAGAAAGATGGGGCTTGTGCCTCCGATTCCCAGTGACAGTCTCAGGAGCCCACAGGGGCAGAACCACCCTGTCCTGTAGGGTCACTGTAAGTCAGCACCGAGCCAAGGGCGCTAAGTCTTTTATGATGGATTTGATTTGATCAAACGGGCCGTGCACTCACACAGAGTATGCTTTTCTTTAAAGACCTAATGACAAGTTTGGGGTTTTGATTTTTGTTTTTTAAGAGTGTGAAGGCTCCCAGCCTTAAAAATCATCCAGCGTCCTTACTCCTCACATCTAGACATTAGTCTGAGTGCCTATAAAAGGACGAAGAGGAAAATGGAAGTGGACTTGGGTTCTTTAGTCCAGACACGTTCACTTCAGACAGACAAACAGAAAAACCCTCCTCAAACTGCTTTGTAAACCATCACCTAATTCACAATAAAAAGTTTTGCAAGTTCCAGGATGGATGAGTGGGTTTCATGCCGGCCTGTCTTTTAAAATGATTCCCTGTTAGTCACATCTGACCTCACTGCCCTACTTGGCAGAGTTCTTGCCCAGAACTGAGTGCGGCGCTGGCTCTTGACAGACTGCTTCCACCATCAGCGCATCCGCAGTCCTCCCGCAGTCTCTCCTCCCCATGCTGACCCAATCCACCCGCCATGAAGATTCCCAGTCTCCTTCCCTATGTCCCACCCCTGCTGAGGACAGAGTGCAGAGCTCTTAGATGTCTGATTTCCTGGCGGAATCTGGGCGAGCTGTCTCAGTCGCCTCTGACAGCAGTGCCGAGGGTGACCGTGGTGCTCTGGCCCAGTTATCTGGGACAAAGGTGCGGTCTCTCTTGCAAACTGAGTGTGAAGGGAAAGTTCAGTTCTTAGCTCCTGAACTAGTTGGGTGGTGTTTTGCTGTTGCTTCTTTTTCACTCCGTACCTCCAAGAAGAGAGATCCAGGCTTTTGGGTTACTCTAAGAGGGCCCTGGTGTCGCGGTTACGAAACTGCCAGCAGCTCCATGGGCAAAAGTCTGGGCTTTCTACTCTCATGAACAGTCTAATTGGGGTTACGCTGGATTCTCCTGGTCTAGTCTGGAAATCTTGCATTCACTCAGAAGGTGTCTACAAACTGACCGTGAGCCTGCTCTCTCTCTCTCTCTCTCTCTCTCTCTCTCTCTCTCTCTCTCTCTCTCTCTCCTTAAGTCGTTTTATTGGGGATTCATACAGCTCTTATTACAATCCATACACACACCCATTGTGTCAAGCACATTTGTACATTTGTAGCCATCATCATTATCGAAGCACTTGCCTTCTACTTGAACTCTCGGTATCAGCTATTTTTCCACCTCTCTTCCCCTCCCTCCCTCATAAACCCTTGATAATTTGTAATTTTCTTCATGTCTTACACTGACTGCTGTCTCCCTTCACCCACTTTTCTGTTGTCCATCCCTCAGGGAGTGGGTTATTTGCAGATCATTGTGATCTGTTCCCCCTTTATTAAATCCCCCCCCTTCCCCTTACTCAGCTGGTATCGCTACTCTCATTATTGGTCTTGAGGGGTTTATCTTTCCTGGATTCCCTTTGTTTCCAGCTTTTATCTGTACCAGTGTACATGCTCTGGTCCAGCTGAATTTGTAAGGTAGAATTGGGGTCATGATAATGGCCGGGTGGTGTGGGGAAGCATTCAAGAACTGGAGGAAAATCATATGTTTTGTAGGTGCTGACTGGATCATCTCTTCCTTGTGACCCTTCTGTAAGGGGATGTCCACTTGTCTACAGATGGGCTTTGGGTTTCCACTCTGCACTCCTCATCATTCATTTTGATATGATTTTTTTGTTTTGCATCTCTGATGCCTGATACCTTATCACATCAACACTCCATGATCACACAGGCTGGTGTGCTTCTTCCATATGGACTTTGCTGCTTCTCAGCTGGATGGCTATTTATTTAGGCTTTTAAGATCCCAAGCACTATATCTTTTGATAGCCAGGCACCAAGAACTTTCTTCATCACATTTTTTCTTTAGTGGGAAAGATGTTGGAAAGGTGAGTATCACAGAATGCTGGGTTAGGGTTATTAGAACAAAGTGTCTTACATTGAGTGAGGCCCATGTCCATCTGCTACCTTAATACTTAACATACAAATATATGTTCATGGATTGATTTCCCTATCACTATATATAAATATATTTACATATGTATATGCCTGAAAATGAGGAGCTGATACTAAGGTCTCAAGTAGAAAGAAAATGCTTTGGGAATGATGATGGCAAATATGCTTGACACAATGGATAGATGGATTTGTGATAAGAGTTGTAAGAGTCCCCAATAAAATGAATTATTTTAAAAAAGGAGGGGGAAAGAGAAGTTTATACTAAGGGCTTGAGTAAAAAATACTTAGAAATGAATATGGCAACATATGTAGAAATATGCTTGATACAAATGATGTATTGAATGTTATAAGAGCTATAAGAGTTCCCAATAAAATCATTGAAAAAAGAAGAAGCCAAATCAGAATGTTAAAGTGGATGCCTAATAATTGCTACTTGCAACTCTTGTAAAACTACCCTTGTTTAAAGAGAGGAATGAGCAGATGTATTATCATGATGGAGGAATTCTTGGTGAATCTTTCTTAAGCATTTTTCTGCTAGCTTTGGCTAATTTTCTCAAAGAATTTTCAGAAAAAGCAGATGTTGTCATTCTTTGGCCCTCCAGAAAGTCAAAACAGTTGCTATACCCATTCTCTTTACCAACAGTCATTACTTTGTCTTCAGGATTGTACTGGTAAAACCATACTTCATTGCTTGCTACAATTCTTCCCAGAAATGTTCCAGGATCATAATCCAGCTCATTGAAAATGTCCACTGAAACCTCTGTTCTTTTCTGCACTTAAGCTACCCTCAACAATTCTGATGCCCTTGGAACAGAAGGCTTGTTCAACTTTAATATTTTTCTGTCTGAATTGTGTAAACTGAACCAATCGAGATGTCCATTGTGTTGAGGATTTCTCTGTTGTTATTCACTGGTCCTCTTCCACGGACAAGATTAATTTTTTTTTCTTACAAGTTGATGTGGATGAGCTGTCGCTCCAGGTTTTATCTTCGACATCATCTCATCTCTTCTTAAAATCAGTTATCTATTTGTTTTTTAAAATCAGTTATCTATTTGTAAACAGCTGATTTATTTGGGGCATTGTCCCAGTAGGCTTTGTGTGAAGCATCAATTTCAGCAGAGCTTTCAGATTAAGCCAGACTCGGAAGAAGGAGCAAATGGTCATGTATGAAAAATTCGCCACTGCAAATCTCATCAAAAGCACTATCTGAGATAGTGTCACAATGTGATCCCCTCAAGTTGAAAGGCACTCAAAGTACAACTAGGGGAGCACTGCTTCCTCAAAGTACAATCAACCTTAATGACTCAGAAGAGCCAAGCTTTCAAGGGCCTTTAGAATAAACAGCTGCAGGCATCCATTAATGATGAGAAGGTGGGATACATGAAGTATGGCTCAAGGAAAGTTGGGAATTAACAAAAATGAATCCAGACGGACATCCTAAGCATTAGCGAACAGACATGGACTGATGTTGACTATTTCGAATCAGATAATCCTATGGCTCACTAGACCAGGGATGACCAATGTAAAGGGAATGGCACCAGAGTCATTGTCCCAAAGAAAATGGGAAGATCTGTCTTGAAATGCAATGCCATGGGCTACCAGAAAAATGAGCATATCTGTCTTAGGAGGAGTACAGCAGAATGCTTTTTAGAGGTGAGGACGGTGAAGCTGTAGACATGTTATGAGAGCCCCAGCTCGGAGAAGAACATCAGGTTTAGAAAAGTAGAGGGCCAACCAAAAAAAGAGGAAGATCCTTAATTTGAAGGATGGCCACAGGGGCTGAAACAAGGGATTCAAATACAGCAGTCATCGTCAGGATGGTGTGAGATCAGACAGTGTGGTGTCATGTAGTTCGTATGTACTGACAGACACAGGTCACTGTGAATGGGGACCCACTCGATGGGATTTCACCACCACCACAAGGCACAGTGGTTTTACCATTCTTCCTCCCGAGCGTCACCATGAACTTGATGTTTGTTTTGCTTCCGTTTTAGCAGAATTCATGTTACTCTGATAAGGGCTCTGGTGCCTCAGACCAGCTTCTGTTCAAACATGGTAGAACAGTTTAGTGTGAGGTTTTCTTTTTTGTTGTTAGAAAAAATTGAAATCCGCGCAGAGCTTTTTCATAATGCTCATTTTATCAATTGCATTTGGAAAAACCACTGTACATGATGCATTTTTACTCTGGCACTCTCAATATAAGTACTAATCTCTCCTCTATCTCACCTCCAACACTAGGAAGCCCTTCAGTCTCATAAAAAAACAACAACCCACGCTCATACCTTCCCAAGGGAAAAAAGTCTGTTCAGAAGGTTGACTGCCTCTGGTTCAAAGTCCAGAATTCTTGCATGAGGCTTAATCCTCTCCAGGAGCTTATTGAAGTCAAATTGCACAAAAACAACAAAAAAAATCAAGTGAAATGACTGTGTAAGGAAATGGTATCTGCACTGTAACTCCAATAATAATACTTGGTCCTTTGGGTTCCCTGCTCTGGAAGGGATGACCTTGGCATTGTTGTAGCAGTCAGAACCTCAGCACTGTCATAGCAATTGAATCAGGAAGTTCAATAGAGTGAGTTTAAAAAAGAAAATAATAGTTTCTAAGGGCAGAAAGGGTCTTTTCTACAAAGATAATATCTATTGACTGACAGAGAATTTTCAATGAAAGTTGATTGAAAAGGCTTGGGGTCATACCCCATATCCTGCTGCACCTTCATCAGTCACTACTGTGACTTTTCAGATGGAAGAGGGAACAGCGGCAGTGAAATTCCACTCCTGAAAAGCCCTCCAAATTAGAGACTCTCAATCAGGTAGCATTGCAAGCTGTTTCCCTTTCATCTCGACTCACAGACTAGCCCTAGGTATTTTTCCCTAAGACCTTTGCTAAAAGTGGCAAGAAACAATCAACACATTCTCTGGATGAATATGCCTTACTGCTTCTCCTAATTCTACACCTCTGTCAGTATGAAATCCATTTCCCAAGCAATACAGGGGAAGTTTTAAGAAATCGTTTTAAAAAGTAGGTCACCGAGGGCTCAAGTAGAAAGAAAATGTTTTGCAAAGGATTATGGCCACATGTGTGCAAATGTGCATGACACGATGGCAGCATGGAGTGTTATGAGTGCGGTAAGAACCACTAACAAAATGCTCAAAAGAAAAAGGTCACCAGCTTTTCATCTCTCTGAGTCCTGATAATTTAACTGTTTTTATGAAGCAAATAAATAGTTAGATACTAATAATGGTAATAACCCACTTCTAGACTACCGCAATGGGCTAAACCAATGGTAAGGGATGGCACAGGATTAGGTAAGTCCACATGATGGCCCCACAGAAACCAATAGCAAGTTACAAATTGAGTGTTAATTAGGATTAGGTTCATCTGCAAGTGAGGGGGATTGCAGTTGTTTATAGAAGTTGTTTATAGCTTCTTTTTTTTTGGGGGGGGGGCATCACTGCTCTCCGGTGGTGGGAGTAGGAGGCCCAGCCCCACTGCTGGAATTGAACCTCCGTCCCAGGGGGCCGCAGTCCTGCGCACAACCACTACGCCACCGGGGCTCAGCCCCTGTTTATAGCTTCTTAAAGAAGTTAAAGAAGACAAAATCTACCACCTAGACAGAATCTGTACACACAACCCAGGACTGGTCTGGTGGCTTAGTTCTATGGAGAACTCAGGGACCTGGTTCCTTTCAGGTAAATGAGTCATCATTCACTGACTCTGGCTCTCATCCTAAGGGTTTTTCAATGTCCCAGGCTGCAAAATGAAGAAAGAGACACATAACAAGAAAGGGTCTAGAGATACCTGTCAATTACACGTTAAAGGAAGGTTCCTTGAAATTGATACATGACTACATGACTTCCCATTAGATGGATGGTTTACCACGCTGTAAAGGACTATGGGAAATCTAGTCTTTGCCTTGCAACAGCTTACTGCATATGCTTGAGTACAAGCCGACTAGAATATAAGCTGAGGCACCTAATTTTATCACAAAAATTGTGGAACTTATTGACTGGAGTATAAGCCTGGGGTGGGAAATGCAGCAGCTACGGTATATTTCAAAATAAAAATAGATTCTGATACAATTACATTAACTAAGGCATCAGTAGGTTAAATGTTTTTGAATATTTATTTCAAGGAAAAACCGTAAGCTAGCTCTGTAAGTGGAAAAGAGGGTCAACAAAAACAACATGGTATCAACAATAATTTTTAAAGTACAGAAACCTTAGCTCAATCAGCAACCAAGCTAAAACACCAGAGTCAAAATCCTCTCAATTGGATTCCTCATCATCATCTCTATGTCCAAACAGAGCTTCCGCGTTAGCTGCTGTGAGGTTCTCCGCATCGCCATCGCCGTCCTCATCACTGAGTTCCCAGTCACCACCACCACTGCTGTCATTCTCATACAAAGCGCTGTCTTCACTCCCATCCGTAGCATCACCAAGGCCACATTTCTTGAAGACGCATTGCACCATGTCCTCTGGAATCTCGTCCCAAGCATCATGAACCCACTTTGCTAACAATTCTAGGTCAGGCTTCATTAGATTTCCAACTTTTGTCAGTCGGGCTTGACCAGATGACATCCATTCATGTCACTTCTTTTGCACATGGTCTTTGAAAGGTTTATTGAAACACACATCTCCAATACAGAGGTAAGCCCACCTGGAATAATGGCCAAGGTAATTTGAGAAGACCTTGCCAATTTTTTAAATGTTATTAGATGTGTAGGCTCTGAACATATAGCAGAATAGCATTGGTGGATTTTTCTTTTGTTTGGTTTTTTTTGGGGGGGCATCACTGCCCTCTGGTGGGAGTGGGAGGCCCAGTCTTGCTCCTGGAGAGCTGCTGCTGGATTTGAACCGCCAAGCCTGTGGGCCGCAGTCCCGCACTCAACCACTATGCCACCGGGGTTTTTTCTTTAAGGCTGCCCCTGGTCATCTGTTTCAAATTTCTTCCAGCCATTTTTTGGTTCCTTCTTCATCCAGCCAGCCTTTAATATGTGCGTGCCCTGTAATTTGTGATAGGAATTGGACATATTTAGGCAAGGTCTTTCTTTTAAAAATAATCACAGGCTGCAGTTTAGTCCAATTACCCAAACATGACAGAATGACTGAAATGATTATTTTCATTTCCTGTGGTTCTTTGTAAAATAGAAGTTTTGGCTCCCAAACTTGTCACAGTTCTGTTGCTTGGACGATCAAAGGTCACAGGTGTTCCGTCCCTACACCAAATGTCTCCCATGTCAGAGTTATGGATCCTTTTTTGCTTATGACGAGTGGATGGAATGGCATCACTTTTTCATCAAGGTCTTTGGGCAACTTCTGTGAAATTTTGTTCTTTGCCGCAAGCATATGGCAAACCTGCTCACGAAGCGGGCACACCATCCTGCTGACACAACAAGCGTTTCAATGCCTAGTGCTTTTCATGTGTCACCTTTAGCCATTTGAGGGGCAGGCGTGTAAGTGAATTCCCACGTGTGTATGCAATTCAGGCAACAGCAGACTAAGTACTGTAAAGAAACACCCTGTGTATCCAAGACTAGAGATAAGACTTGGTCCTTGTATTCAGCAAAGCTCGGCAGAGCAAGGGGGCGTGGCCAAGCACGGGTAAGCCGGTAAAGGCTACGTCCTTGGTCACAGCCCCGGAGAAAAGCAGGAGTAGATGAGCAGCAGCTGCGTCCTACGTTCATCTGACGAGGATGTGGTGGGCCCCAGGTAGCAGCACACAGAAGTGGGCAGGTTCTTACCCAGTGAGACAAGGATAACACAGAGGCTGCCGAAGGCAGGAGAAACGAAGAGCGAAGGAGCGGGAGAGACCCGAGAACACCTGCACGGCACGGGAGGACAGGTAAGTGGGACCCTCACTGAAGCATCAGCCGAGGGGGGCTTTTTCGGCATGAAAAAAAAATGTGCTGAAAAACTCGGCTTATGCACGAGTATATACAGCATGTCTAGTCAAATCTCCACCGCCAAGGAAAGGAGGGAGACCGACCTGGGTGTGATGAAATCGTGGCGATGTCCCACGCGGGGTGGTAGTGACCAGACAAGGACAGCTCTCATGAGAGGTAGGATGCCAAGCAACTTCTGAGAACATGGAGGAGGCCGAAGTCAAAGAAAGAGAGGTCATTCCAAAATACCTGATACGAAACAAAAGGACCAAACCAACTGTCATCAAATCGATTCAGACTCATGGGACCTTCTTGGACAGAGAAGAACATCTCCCTAGGGTTTTGGAAGCTCTATTTATGGGAGGAGTTAGCCTCGTTTTTCACCCTCTCAATGGTTGGTGGATTGGAACTGCAGACCTTTAGTGAGGGGCCCAACAAGCACATACCCAGTACATGATCAGGACCTCTTATACGTGGCACACTAGTTAAAAGAAATCAAACTTTATTGAGATATCATTTACATAATAAGATTTACCAGCTTTAAGTATACGAGTGTGCACAGTAACATACATACATTGTATTATGCATACAATTCAAAAGATTTTACTAATCTTTACCAGCTGATTAGACCTTGACCACGATTCCACTTTAGAACATTTTCCGTTTCCCCAATAAAATCTCAAGTGCTCACTTACCCACCCTCAACCTCGAACAACTACTACCTGTTTCTAGAGGTTTGTTTTCTCTGGACACCTGATATACCTGAAATCATAGTAAAAGGTCCTTGTGCCTGTCTTCTTTAATGTAGCATACTATTTTTGAGACTCGCCCATGGTATAGCACGTGTCATGATTTCATTCTTTTTCCTACTGAAAACCCTAAGTCAAACTTACTGCTGTAGAGTTGATTCTAAAGGAATAGCATCATATGGATATACCGTGTTTTGTTTATTCATACACCAGGTGATGGAATTTGGAGTTCTTTCCTCTTTTAGCCTGTTAGGATAATGCTGCTATGAACATTACCATATACATCTTTATGTGACTTTTTATTTCCCTTGGGTAGATACTGAAGGGTATAATTGGCACAGCTGATTTTATTGCTTGACAAGCGAGAGAAAATTGTGTAGAACAAAGTCTCCCCAAGCAAAACAAAAAGCTAATCTTATGGTGAGTTTGGGGAAAACATTGGGATTAAGAATTGGTTGACTTCCAGAAGCCAGGGTTCTGAAGCAGAGCTGTTGCTAATTGACTAGAGCTGGTTTAAAAGTCTTTGGTCACTTGTTTACAGCTGGGGACTAAGACCAAAGAAAAACTGGTATTCTCCTTCCTTTGTAGAATTTTATAGACTAGAAACTTTATTCTCAGCCACACACCCTTTAATGCTCCCTCAACCTTAACGGAAGGAGAGGTCACAAGGATTCCCCAAATCTGCACTAATTATTGAAAGCCTTTGTTGATGTGATATTATGAAAATGATTTTCCATTTGAAAGGTGATCAGCATGATTTGATTCCCCTTCCTCCCCCCAAACTGTTTTTGTTGTTTACCCAGAGTCCTGGTGGCACAGTGGCTATGAGTTGGTTTACAATCCCCAAAATCAGCAGTTTGAAACCATCAGTCACTCACTCTTTGGGAGAAAGACTGGCCTTTCTACTTCTGTAAAGATTTAAAGTCTCTTAAACCCACAGGGGAAGTTCTAGTATTGCTGTGAGTTGGAATCGATTAGATGGCAGTGAATTCGAGAGTTGTTGAGTCATTTGTAGAAGCTCTAGGAAGACAATGGTTGGATAGAAGCATTTAAGATCACGGACAACAGACATCAAACAATAATAAAAGTCATAAGGACATATTGAAAAGGAAGTAACCCAAAATTTCTTGTAAAACTAAGGACGCAAATCCAGCAATCCCATAATTCTCCTTTAGCTATCCTCTCGTGTTAGTCCGGGTGTACGAGAGAAACAAATGCAGAGGCACTCATATATGTGTAATAAAGAACTTAATATCAAAGAGTAATTGTATATTAAGAAAACATACTATCCCAGTCCAGTTCAAGTCCTTAAGTCCACTGTTAGCCCATATGCCTGATACCAGTCTATAAATCCTCTTCAGACTCATGGCACACATGCAATGAAGTCAACTGTAGGAAGATCACAGACCAGGGGGCGGAAAGTCTTGTGGAAGTACTGGTGGTGGAGGCACCTCAGCGCTGGCCTGGAACTTCACATGGTTCCTCCAGCTCCAGGGCTTTGACTCCATCAGTGTAGCTCCACATGGCTTGTCAGCAGGAAGAACAAACAGAGAGTGTAGCTGGCCTCCAGTGAACTACTTAACTCCTTCACGCCTCCAAATGAGGTTATCAAGTTGTGACCCGATTGACATGCTAAATTCCAACCCCTTCACAAGTGGACAGGAGATTGCATAACTGCCACCCCTCTTCTTGTGGTTCAATGTTACTTGTCATATGAATGTGGGTACAAGATGTAGTGTGAGTAAGGGTGCAGATTCCCCTTGCTGGCTGAAAGGGAGATCCCATGATCTAGAAACCTGTGGTCTAAAAGGATGTGGTGCAGTGATTAGGCCTTCTACTCTTGGCTAAAAGATTACAACCCAACAGCATGTTTCCAATCTGCTTTGGTAAAGATTACAGCCTTGAAAAACCCTACAGGCAGTTCGACCCTAGACAGAATTTTGTGGATATGAGTTAGAACCAACTCAAAGGTTGCAGGTGACAGGGGTAAGAAATTTAAACGCGTGTGCACAGTAACAAACATACATTGTATTATGTATTATGTGAGTCAAAGAAAAGGAATATTTTTTATCATTGCCTTGAGTTATACAGCTCAATGGGATTGAACTAATGGCCTCAGGAGTCAGTATCTCTAACCTCTGGAAAGAAACTTAATCCCTTCAGACTATAAGCAAATGTGACCCTTGGGATGATCTACCAGTACTTCCACAGAAACATTAGTCTGCATCTTGGGTTGGCTCCTTCTTTCTTAGGACCAATAAAAACGTCCCAAAGCTGCTAAAGAATTGAGACGAACTTTTATTATTCTCTTAATGAAGAGTAACTGTCATAATGACTGAGCACCAAGTTTTTATAATACAGGTCTATTAAAAGGAATGATAAAATTATTTTTCAGGATAACATCTCATTTGGTTGGGGTTCCCAGGGAGGGTTCTCATTCATCAAAATGGCTGCAGATGATCCTGAGACTTGCAATGCCAGTCTGTAATGAGATGCTATGTAATCTCATCCGTGAAAACGTTTTTCACACAGTTGACTGCTGCCAAATAGTGATAGCAACCCCTGCGCATATGATTTTAATTGAGCACAGTCTTCATTGTGGAAGAGAGCATCTTGGCATGCCGTTACCTGGAAAGTTAATTATGGCAGTCACCTACTCTGATGTCAATGTGAGGATGAAGAGTGTAGGGGTGGACTCTAGCCTGTCAGTCTGGAGATAGCCAGTGAGACCTCCGTGTGGGCGTGGCCTTCTGAGAATTCTGGGAAATGTGGTGCTTCCTTCTTGGAGGAAGGAGACCCTATCTTTCTCAGTTCACCTCCTTGGACACTCTCTACTGACAAGACTGGCTTCCTGTGAGACATCCCTGAGGAGAAGCCACGTGGAGACTTCCGCCAGCTCTGAGATACTTACAACACCGCTGGATCCAAAGATTTTCTACCCACTGGTTTAGGATCATTTGCATTTGGCATCGTTGCATGTGTTTCAGGGGTCTGAAGAGGACTTTATAGATTGGTATCGGACCTATGGGCTAATATCGGTCTTATGACCTTGGACTGGACTGGTTTGGGATACTTTCTTTTTTTGGGGGGGGGGGCATCACTGCCTCTGGTGGTCGTGGGAGCTACCCAGTGCTGCTCCTGAGAGCCCCCGCTGGATTTGAACTGCCAAGCCCGTGGGTCGCAGTCCTGCACTCAACCACTTACGCCACTGGGGTTCAGCCCCAGAATGTTTTTTTTTTTTGTGGGCATCACTGCTCTCCGGTGGTGGGAGTAGGAGGCCCAGCCCCACTGCTGGAATCGAACCTCCGTCCCAGTGGGCCGCAGTCCCGCGCACAACCACTACGCCACCGGGGCTCAGCCCCAGAATGTTTTCTTAATGTATAATTACCTTTTGTATAAAATCCTCTCTTACATATCAATGCATATTTATGAATTTGTTTCTCTTGTCTACCCAGACAACCTTTTGAAATTGAAGATTAGCCAGGAGCTCCTTCGTTACACTGATAAATGAATTTTTACATTTCTAAAATAAGTGAGATGGTTTAGATTTTACCTAGTTAAAATGTATAGCCCAGTGGCTTTGGGTATATTTAGTATGCTAAATATATTCACAGAGTTGTAATATCATCACCATAGTCTAATTTTAGAACATACTCAATGTTTCCTCTCCTAAGGAAACGTTATATGTGTTAACAGTAATTCCCCATTCCCACTCTTATTCCTTATTCCTCCACCCTAGCTCCAGACAACCATCAAGCTATATTTTATCTCAATGTATTTAATTATTCTGGATGTTTTCCCTAAATAGAATCATAGAATATGTGGTCTTTAATGACTGGCTTCTTTCTCAGAGTGTTTTCAAGATCCTTTTCTACTGTAATATACTTCCTTCTTCTGTCTTTCATTGTACGCATATACCACTTTTTGTATGCATTAATCGATTGATTCACATTTTAATTTTTCCACATTTGAGTTGTTATGAATGCTGCTGTTATAAATATCTGTGCACCAGTTTTATACAAATTTAAGAGGTGGGGGTGGGAAGAGAAAAAAGAGGAGCTGATATAAAGGGCTCAATAAAAAGTAGACATCTAGAAAAGGATGACAACAACATACGCCTGAAACAATTGGTGTGTGGATTGCAATAAGAGTTGTAAAAGTCCCCCAAAATGTTTTTTAAAAGGGTTTTGAAATGTGGAAATGTCCTTTGTACTTCCATGGAGATAAAAAATGTTATATTATTATAGCTTGAGCTCAGAAAATATGAAGGGGCTTCAAAGAAAAAATCTGAATGAAAAAAAGAATGGAATTTTTCTATGAATTGTTGGCAATCCCCTCAAGTATCCAGTGTGTGTTTATGTGGGGATGTGTTTATGTGGGGAAATCTGACTACTTATTTTAACTTTTGACAGCACAGGAAGTGCTTAAAGCAGCCTGATATTAATCATGCCTCAAACAATGTTCAGACAAAACAAACTCATTGCCATCA
>PVJH01014325.1:0-57284 GCA_004026705.1 Nesogale talazaci
AGGAACTGCCCCCAAAGTACTGAAAGCAGTGTGGCTAAAAGGGGAAATAGTTACCGTGGCAGTCGCTGATCTGTGTCCATTTCAGCACTGGGAGTGTAGGGGTGAAATCTATCCTGTCAATCTGGAGATAGCCAATGAGGCCTCTTTCTCCTGAGAATTCTGGGACGTCTTGCGGTATTTCCCAATTGGCGGTGAGAGACTTGACTCAGTCCCTAGGAGACGCTTGACTGACAAAACAAGATGGTAGCATAGATCCTGAGTCCTAGGAACTGGAGGAGCCGGAGGAGCAGCCACATGGGCTTATCCTGATGGAACCAGACCTCTGGGTCTGGAGAAGCCATGTGGAGACTCCTGCCAGTGCTGAGATGCTTGAGGTCACAGAGAAACCTCTGCTAGCGCTGAAATGCTTCTACCGCCAGTGGATACTGCTGATGGCCCCTAAGCCCCGGAAATGAGGAGCCATGGGGAGACCCCTGCCAGTGCCGGATGCTTCTACTGCCACTGGACACACACGACTGCACCCACTGGCCTATGATTGTCCTGGTGTCATTGCACGTGCTTCTTGAGAGTTGGAAGGAGACTTTATAGACTGGTATCGGACATACGGGCTAATGTTGGATTTATGACTTTGGACTGGACTGAGTTGGGATGGTATCTCAATGTATATAAACCTCTCTCTTGTGTGTGTGTGTGTGTGTGTGTGTATGTTTATGAGTTTGGTTCTCTAGTCTACCCAGGCTTTGGCAATGGAAAACCAAAGCCGGGAGGAAAAGAAACCCCCTAGCATACAAACCCTAGTTTTTGCCCCCTAGTTTGGCAAACACTGAAGTGAATGCCCCTCAGGACATAAGTTTGTAAACTCAGGAGAAAGCTAAAGGGAAGCGAGACGGGGGCATCTGCCCTCCTCCCCTCTCCCCCTGGGACTAGGTGGGGCTAACTCCTGGGAACCCCCAAAGCCAGCCTACTATGCACCCCCTCCCAATGTGTTTGGAGTGGCGGGCACCCTCTTAATCAGGGTCATGTGCTCAGTTGACCCGCAACAAAAATAGCAGTGTCCCATCTTGCCAGGGAGCGGGGAGTCATGTGGCTGGGAAATGGTGGCCTCCACACACAGTTGAGTTGACTGGGGAGCACATGAAAGCCCCTGGAAGCAGAAAGGCAGCTTCTCCTAAAAAATAAGGAACATAGATAGAAATATATACACTGAGGGATGGAGTTTGCACAATACATTACATGTGGTAAAAAAAAAAGAGAGAGAGAGAGAGAGAGAAGGTATGGCAAGATAAATCAAGACCGCCCCTTCTTAAATCACCTGCAGTGCAGTTTAAAGTCCAGCCAAGCTGTTGTTTCCTCAGCCTTATATATATCCGAGTCACAGCACCATATATTAGGTCTCTCTCTCTCTCTCTCGGGATAAATACCTCAGTCCCTGGTTTCACTCAAGAAAGAATTCATGCCAGGTTTGTGATCCAGTGAGTTTATAAAGGTTGGAAGGAGCACAGAAACACAGGACCCGATCACACTGCACTTGGTGTTGGAACTAGTGAGAGAGAGTGCAACCTCTAACTTTGCAGGGCTGACCCCATTGGTTGAATCAAATTCACCTGACCTACATGGGCCAATCCAGGTGTACCCACCTAGGTGTACCACCCTGACCTGGACGGGAGCTCAAACCTAACAAACCCATTTTTAAAAATACTAAAAATGCTCTTCAAAGGCAGTCACTATCTACAGCTGGTTTTCCCAAAGTCGGCAACGCTGCTTCCTGGGACACACTAGCACAATTCCATGGGGGCAGTAAAAGCAGATAGCTACATTGCATCTGAATTAGGGGGTAGCACAAAAGATTCTCATTGCCAGCAGAGCACTGAGTAATATTTTTTTCTGAAAAGGCAGTAGGTCAAATAAATTCGAGGAACTATGAAAGATTCTGAGTCATGAACTATCAGTGCCTACATAGAGGAGAAATCTAAACCTGATCTTTAAAGGAGGCATTCCATTTTACCAAGTGACATGTGTTCAAGCAAGAGGTAGCTGGCTGTCCCCCTGCTCTGGGCGATTGCACCCCAGAGACGGACATAAATTTGGATGGCAGGAATGACAGTGGAGTAATAGCTCAGTCGCAACTCCCATTAGCATAAAATAAAATGACCCAGAGCTCCCTGCAAATAGAAATGACCTCTGTTAAAACATGGGACTGAACACCGTTTTCCAGATTACTCTCAGAGTCACAAAAAACCTGCACATACGAAATTAAGAAAACAAGAGTAAAGCTGCAAAGAAAGCAGTCGAAAGTGCACACAGGAGTCAGAAAAAAACACACAATGCATAGACAAGAAAACACAGCAATGCTAGGTAGCAAGATAGGGGGTTGTTCTTCTCCATGCCTAGGGGCTCCCTAAAGGAGGTTGGAAGTAGATAATGGCTAAAGGGTATGTGCCAATTCAGGTCCCAAGCATGAAGAGAGGCAGTACACTAATGTGGGCAGTGCACTTGGATTGGCCCAATCTAGGCCAGGTGGGCTTAATTCAGACAACAAGGTCAACCTATACCATCAGCCATCCTCCCAGCCACAGGTCCCAAAAGGTTGGAGCCCGGAGATCTTTTCTATCTGCTCCTCTGCAGTTCTGCCTAGTTGGGTCTTGGTCTCTCTCTGTGGTCTCGGACTGCCATGTGGGTGTGCCGTACCAGGAGGGTTCTGGTGTTGTTACTGTAATGCCACAAACTCCTTCTATCCTTTATTAAAAACCATTTGGATCACCAACTAGGCTTCGGTGTGGATTTTTTTCTCACGTGAAGCCAAGAACTGAGGTATTTTCTCACCTGAGGAAGCTAGTAGCAAGACAATACAATTTCTGAAATTGGGTTCATAGCCCCTTGAGGGGTTTCCTTTCAGGCTCCCGAAGAGTATTTAAAAGTATGAGGTTAAAAAAAGCAGCAGCAAGACCAGGAGCTCAAATAATGACAGCTATGCTTGCTGTTCACAGAACTCTTGGGAGAAAAAAGGTGACGCATTTCATCACAGCTGAAGTCATCCTCACAGATTCCAGGAGTCACGCGGTGGTGGACAGAAGAGCTTGTTCACGATATAAGCAGGTGACCAGCAAGGAGGGCCTGCCTATTACAGTGGAAAATCCTCACAAGGGACCTCTTAACAAATGCCGCTTGTGTGGAAAATATGTAGGTTATAAGAATGCACAGGTCTTTGTGGGAAGAAACAGAAAGGAATCACAAAAGCAATTAAGAGGGCCCAACTAATGGGTTTTATGCCAGTCACTTTCAAGGGTCCTGCATATCTCAAAGACCCCAAAATTTGTAAGACCAAATATCAGGAGTAAATTATGTAAGATTATTACCAATAAATTTACTTTATAGTAAAAACAAAACAAAACCCCGGCAGCAACAAAGCACACCCTACTGAGGGTAAATTTATTCATGATACCTGTTAAAAGTCAGAAAGAATTGAATGGAGGCTAAATCTACTTGGAGACTCATAAATGAATTTACAGCAGTATTAAAGCACCCTGCCTTGCCAAAGGCTGTGGATGGCAATGACAGCCCAAAATCTACTGGTAGAGTACCCACATACATTAAGCTTCCATTGAATGCCTTCTGATCATTAATGAATGATGAAGATAATCTTGTCCTCAGTCAGAATGCCTTTGTAGAGGAGATTGCCTCCACTCCTACAGCCCAGGGAGGACCAGTCTCTCTGAGGGGCTTTCCTAGATGTGTCCTTGTCAGAAGTCACCTTCTGGGGATGATACAGAAGCTCACAGAGTCATGAGTCAAGTCTTATCAGACTTGTACTTATTGCCTTGGGTAGCAGGCCCTGGACTAATCACGCAAGCCCTTCTATCTGACAGAGTATGAATGTCCCAGTTGTGGTCCTGCTCCTGCTTCTGCAGGCCCACTTGCAATTGTGATGTACAGATCTGCCACCAATCATGCTTTAGGACAGTTTCCTTTGCCCTCATTCCCCATTTATCTTGCTTCCCAATTTCCAGTTCTCGGATGTCATTTTAACCTCATTTTAATTTCATCCAGATGTCATGTCTGCCCCTCTTTTTGTCTTTGTGTCTTTTAAGATTAATAAATGTTCTCCTTCAATTCTATTTGAAATGGAGTCTCTTGTACCTGAAAATGGAGCTTCCACTGTAGACGGTAGGTAGCCTTCTGCAAACTCTGCTCAGGATCTGAATTCTAATCTAGTCCTAGGGAGTCTGACCAGTGAACTCAATAACTCACTGCCATGGAGCTGATGCCAACTCAGGCAGCCTTACAGTAAGGTGACCAGACGTCCCGCTTTTTAACAATTTAACAAAGTCCCGCGGCATTTTAAAATGGAAATAAATAAATTACAATACCATTTTTGCGTTCTATGAACATTTTGGTTGCTCCATATGGACCAAATTTTTAACCAAGACCACCTCCCCCCGTCCCATCAATGGTGTCCTGCTGAAAGTCTGGTCCCTTTACCTACGGGAAAGGGTAGAATGGCCCCCTGTGAGCGTCCATAACTGTCTATGGGACGATGACTGTTTACAGGAGTAGAAAGTCTGTCTTTCTCTCCTGGAGCTAGCTGATGGTTTCGAAATGCTGACCTTTCAGTTAACAGCCTAATTCTTAACCACTACTTCACCAGTGAAAAGGGCAGACAGAATTTCTTCCCTCTTCAAATTTGTCTTAAGATCAAAAGGGGTCAGAGGCGTGCATTTTTGGGTATTAAGGCTTCATACAAAAAACAAATGTGAGATGCCGAGACAAAGCCGCAGAAAGGAACCAAAGCTCCATTAGGGATGAAAAGAAAAGAAAGGCTTGATCAGGGTAGGGAAGGGTTTCGGGGAAGGGAAGGGACAGCAGAGAAAGGGACAGGAGCATCTTGAGCTCCTGGGTGGGTTCCGAAGCCCGAGAGTTAGGTCAGGGAAGCCACGCCTGGGAGTGAGGCCGTGGGACAAAAATAGGGCTTGAGCCAAGGACGTATGTACCAACAAGGAGAATGAGGCTTTCTGGTGTTGCAGTTGCAGGGTCTGAGTCAAGATATGGTCTGTGAGTACATTGTGTCTTTCCGCCTCCTGAAACTCTGAGGGAAGAGACTATACAGACCTGGCTCGGAAAGGTAAGATCTGTGAAGGGCCTGTGCCTTTCGGAGAGATAAGCTCTGTGAAATGCCAGAGGCAGGGGTTACATAGTTCAGCAGCCTGTTCATCTCCTTCTTGTGAGGTTGGTGCAAAGGCTGCCTGGTCCAGGGGGCTGCCTGGCTTGACCCTGACCCAAACAAAATGAACAAAGCCCTGTGCTTGAAATTCTTGCCTTCTTCATTGAGAACAGGTTGAAAGCAAGACCACCAATGATTTTGCTTGGGGTTGCTGTGTGTTGTTCCAGGGGAGTAGAGAGATGCTGAAGTCAAACATAATTATAGATCTTGTTTGGGCCAAGTCTGGACCATGCAGCTGCTACTCCCAGCTCTCCTGGAAGATAGCCTGCTGGACTGTGTGGTCGCGCACCCCCTCCAACCCCCCCCCCCACGCCCCCATCTCAATACCAGAGATGGACTGTGCAGTCTCGGCCTCTAGCATTCCAAGAAGCTTATCTGTCTGGGATGGCTTGATTTCCCTGCCCTAACTTATTGGGTTTCGGAACCTTCCCAGAGCTCAAGATGCTACTGTCCCTTTTCTCAACTTCACATTCCTCCTTACCTGTGCTTGCATTTTCACCTCTCAGTTATATTGCAGGAGAAAAGAGACCCCAAATCTCACATATAATTTAAGGAGAACATTTGCTAAGTCTTAAATAAATTAGAGGCAAAACAGAGACATATTTTCCTGTCTGGATGAAGGAGACCACTAGCATTCGGCGGCATTAAAGGTTTGCTGAGATTCTTGGACTTACAAAGGTCACAGATGGGCTAAGGAAGCTGTGAGTTAAGTCTAACAGCAAAGGCACTTCTGCAGAGCTCTGGTTTCATCCTTTGTCTTAAAATTCATCCAAATGAATTCTTGAGTGCCCCACTTTGACCTCCCAACTGCCAGAGTGCAGGTGGGGAAACCTAAAAGAACAGTAGCCCTGAGCAATGTCCTCAGTGATCAAGGAAGGCAGGGAGGCGCCCTTTACTTAAAAGCAAGAAAGATCCATAAAGGAGGAACAATCATCCGAGCTACTGGGGAGGCTAAGGCTGGAAGATGGTTTGACCCCAGGAGTTCCATCTGCAGTGTGCTATACGATCAAGGGTCCACACCAAGTTTGGCACCCCCCAGGATCTGGGGACCACGAGGTTGCCGAAGGGGGAACATGCCCATTGAACAGACAGGAATGTAGACAAAGAATAAGGAGGTGAAGGAGAAAGGGCACCAGAAATAAGGGTAGAGACGAGGAAGTTCTCCCTCAAGAACAAGATATGCAAATAGGACAGGCACGTCCTTTGGCCTCCCTAATTCTGGCATTATGGGTCAATAAATATCCCTCCACACCAACTTTATCTTAAAGCTGTTGACAAAGGTTTTGTGGTAGTATCGGTTTGTGCTTATCCCGTGGCAGACCTAAACCATTACCAACTCTAAAGAGAACAAATCGTGTTCTTAGGATTTGCTCAGACATCCCCTTGACGTTTTCCACCTCTCTTTGATGCATATGCCAAATAAAATTTTGTTTTATTCTCACTATTATAATCTTGTGACAATTTTCCTGTAAGAACAATTCGCAGCAGATGAGTATATCAGTTACAGGTGGGATAGCAGAAGTGGGACTAGGATCAGGATTGGGACAGGAACATTGTGGTAGCAGAAATATTTGCAGGATTTCCCCAGGCCCTTCTAACCATGGGATGGGAGTCAAGGCATGACTCATGACAGTGTGACACCAGTAAGGCCACTGCCCCAGCCTGGTCAGGCAGGTGGAGGTGATTGACTTTCCAATGTACTCCGTCTGAGACCAAGATTATCTACTTCCTGGGAGAAAGAATGGGCTTTCTACTGCAGAGAAGAATTTCAGTCTTAGAGACATGCAGGGGCAGTTCTATCCTGCCAGATAGTTTCACTACAAGTCAGTCTGGACTCTATGGCTGACTTTGTGAGTTTGATTTTTTTGGTTTTGTTGGTTAGAGATCAGTGAGATTGGTTTTTGGTTTCATTTATTAAAGATCAGCAGGAATTCAATAGAGGCTTAATCTGTGCTCTCTGCAAGTGGATTTTGGGGCTTTTACTGTCATCCCTAGCCTTCTGCAAATGGGAGTGCTCAGAATTCAGACTGTAATGCAAATGGATACCTTAACAACTGGTAGTGGTGCTACTTCTTATATAAAATGATAATAGCAGATGATGAGCATTTAAAAAGTGGCTTTATCTAAAAAAAAATTCTGTTCCTGTGTCTTCTATAGTTTTTATTTTGTGGGGTGAGAGGAGTTTTAAAATGATCTATGACAGGGCTGAGCCCCGGTGGCGTAGTGGTTGTGCGCGGGACTGCGGCCCACTGGGACGGAGGTTCAATTCCAGCAGTGGGGCTGGGCCTCCTACTCCCACCACTGGAGAGCAGTGATGCCCCCTCCCCCCAAAAATAAAAAAATAAAAAATAAAAATGATCTATGACATTCCAAATTCTAGCACCCCTAATTTACCTCATCTCCTTCAGAAGAAACATTATTATTGTTGATAATTTTATTGGGGGCTCCTACAGCTCTTATCACAATTCATCCATCCATTGTATCAAGTACATTTGTACAGCTGTTGCTATTATCATTTTCAAAACATTTCTTTCTACTTGAGCCCTGGGTATCAGCTCCTCAGTTTTATCCTCCCTTACCCATGCTTTTTCCTTCATGAACCCTTGATAATTTATAAATTATTATTTTCTCATGTCGTACAATGACCACTCTCTCTCTTTACCCACTTTCCTGCTGTTTGCCTTCCTGGGAGAGGGTTGTATATATTGTGATTGGTTCTTCTTTTTTCTCCCCACCTTTCCCATACGCTCCTGATATCGCTACTCTTATTGATCCTGAGGGGTTTATCTGTTTTGGATTCCCTGTGTTTCCAGTTCTTATCTGTACCACTATGCATCCTCTGGTCTAGCCAGATTTGTGAGGTAGAATGGGGATCATGATCCACTGGAGAAAGGAAGCATTAAAGAACTAGAGGCAAGTTGTATGTTTCATCAGTGCTACACTGCACCCTGACTGGCTCATCTCCTCCCCATAACCCCTCTGTAAGGCGTATATCCAATTGTCAACAGATGGACTTTGGGTGTCCACTCCATGTCTTATTCATGTTTATATGATTTTTTGTTCAGGATCTTTGATGCCTGATACCTGATCCTATCCACATCCTGTGATCACACAGGCTGGTTTGCTTCTTCTATGTGGACTTTATTGCTTCTCAGCTAGATGGCCGCTTGTTTATCTTCAAGCTGTAAGATCCCTGTTACTATAACTTTTGATAACTGGGAACCATCAGCTTTCTTCACCATATTTGCTTATGCACCCATTTTGTCTTCAGTGATTGTGTAGGGAAGGTGAGTATCACAGAATGCCAGGTTACTAGAACAAAGAATTCTTGTGTTGAGGGAGTACTTGAGTAGAGGCCCAATGTCTGTCTTTTACCTTAATACTTAACATATATAGATACATATATCTATGTCCCTATTGTTATATATATATACATATGTACCCATCTGTAATTATACTTATGTAAATGTCCTTTGCCTCCTAGTTCTGCTAGGTAGCAGAACAGGGACAAGGGCTGTCCCTCCACATGCTTGAAGGCCCCCTACAGGAGACTGAGAATCAGGGGAGCCCTTCACCACTCACAAAGACTAACTGGACATACTCCAAATTCATGCCCCTGAGTCAGGTGGGTGGTACACTTGGGTGGATCCAAACTAGACCAGGTAGACTTAATGGGGTCAACCAATACCTACAATCACACTTCCCAGCCAAATGCCCCAAATACTGGGCCCTGGAGACTGTCCCAGCCCCCCATCTTTTTTTTTTTTTTTTTGGTTCGCCTTCCACTTGGCTGTGCCCTGGTCTTGCTGGCCTCAGGCTGGCACATGTGGGTGTTCAGTAACAGTAAGCCAGAAACTTCTTCCGTCCTTTATAAAAACTCACTTTGATCACAAACCAGGTTTTAGCATGAATTCTTTTTAAAAAGTGTTTCTTTATTTTTTAATTTTTTCATTTAAAATTTTAAAATCATATCATTTTATTGGGGCTCATAAAACTTTTACCACAATCCATATATCCGTCCATTGTATGCATAACACATTTGTACATTGTTGCCATATCATTCTTTTTTTGTTTGTTTTTGGGGCATCACTGCCCTCTGGTGGTGGGTGTAGGAAGCCCAGCCTTGCTGCTGGATTTGAACCTCCAACCCAGTGGACCACAGTCCTTCACGCAACCACTACGCCACCGGGGCTCAGCCCATCCATATAATTCTCAAAACATGTTCCTTCTGCTTAAGCCCTTGGTATTAGTTCATCCTTTTTTCACTCCCTCCCCACTCCATGAACCCTCAATAATTTATAAATTATTATTATTTTGTCCTATTGTACACTGTCTGATGTCTCCCTTTGCCCACATCCCTGTTGTCCGTACCCCATGGAGGAAGTTATATGTAGATCCTTGTAATAGGCTCCCTCTTTCTACTTTATCTTCCCTTCACACTCCCGGTATCCCCATGGTCCTAAAGGGGTCATCTGTCCTGGATTCCCTGTGTTTCTGGTTCCGATCTGTACCAGTGTACATCCTCTGGTTTAATTGGATTTGTAAGGTAGAATTGGGATCATGATAGTGGGAGAGAGGAAGCATTTAAGAACTAGAGGAAAGTTGAATATTCCATCATTGCTACACTGTACCCTGACTGGCACATTTCCTCTGCATGATCCTGTAAAGGGATGTCGCTTCTCCTGCAGATGAACCATGGGTCCCCAACCTGTGCTCCCCATCATTATTATGATATGATTTTCAGTTCTTTAATGCCTGATACTTGATCCCTTTAATGCCTCATGGTCACACTGGCTGGTGTGCTTCTTCCGTGTGGGCTTTGTTGCTTTACAGCTAGATGGCCACTTGATTACCTTCAAGCTTTTAAGACTTCAGATGCTATATCTTTTGATAGCTGGGCATCAACAGCTTACTTCAGCTGATGCACACCTTTGTCTTCAGGAGTCATATGAGGAAGGTGGGCACGGAATCATATGACTTTCTTTTGATGCATGCTGATTCCATTGACACCCCTGGTGACACAGGCTGGTGTGCTTCTTCCATGTGGGTTTTGTTGCTTCTGAGCTAGATGGCCACTTGTTTACTTTCAAGCCTTTAAGATCCCAGACACTATATCTTTGATAGCTGGGCACCACTTGTCTTCACCATTTTTCCTTAAGCACAATAATTGTGTCGGGAAGGTGAGCATCATGGAACGCCAATTTAATAGAACAAAGTATTCTTGCACTGAGGAAGTACTTGAGTGGAGGTCCAATGTCCGTGAATTCTTTCTCATGGGCAGCCAAGAACTGCGGTATTTTCCATCTGAGACACCTAGTGGTACTTTCCTCTATTTCCTTTTACTTTTCTCTTGTCCCATTATCATGTTCAGTCTTAATTCGGGTTTCACTAATTCCTTTCAGATACATTGCCCTTGATCAAGCCCCACCAGGCATCCTATACCTACCCTCATTGCCATTGATTTAAAATCACTTGTTGTTCCCTTGTCCCTGGGTTGGTTGACACCCCCCTTTGTTTTCCTTGCCTCCTGTCCTGTCCCCCTCTACCCCCTGGAAGAGTTGGTCCTGTTGTCTTCTCCTTCGGATTGTTTATCCTGTCTACCTTATCTAGATAGACACACAGAGACAATAATAAGCACAAAAACAAGAGCGCAAAACAAAACAACAAAAAAACCCCAATGACAAAAAAGGGAAAGCTTAGAAATAGCCTCAGATCTGTTTGTTGACCTTTAGGAATATTTCCGGTTGAGTCTGATGGGATGTCATGCCCTGCCCCCAAAGTCTATTTTTGGTATTCCCCAGAGACTTTTTGCTTCCCTTACTGCTTTGTTGCATACCCTTAGAGTCAGAAGAAACATTATGAAGATCTCTTGTTGGTCTTCAGTGAGAAATTTGGTTGTGCAAAATGATAATATGCTTCAGGTTTGACAGTTGCCCTTTTTCTCTTGCCTTTTCAGAGCATCAGTCTAGGTTGGTCCCACGCCTGTAGAAATGCCAGGCTTGAGATACAAGTTATTGCTCTGTCTGGCCCCATCCCGGTAACAGAGGCTCACAGAAGTCAAGACACAAGCTAAGGTCTCATGGCTCTCCTCTGCCGTGGGTGTACTTGTTGCTCCCTCTTCAGGCAGCACTATCTGTGACCTGGCTCTGGGATACAAGAGAATCCCAGTGGATGTGAAATTCGGTGGTGGAGGAAGAGTTAGAAAGGCTCCCTGAGACAAATGTCCACAGTCCAGTCTTCTTGAAAGCCCACAGCCTTTCCTATCTGTGGCACATAGCACAGCCCTTGCTTCAAGTGTTTGCAAAACGTGTCTTCCGTTCTCTGTCTCTTATTCAGAAGCCTGAACTCCTCTAAACAATGGAAATTTGATCACTGTTGTTAAGTGATAAAATGGTGGCTTCAAAGGCAGCCCAAGGAGTAACCCCTAATACCACGTCTTATAGGGACTCTGTAAATAGGTTTTGGGATTTTGCTGTCTTCTGCAATCCGAGTGCTCAGGAGTTAGGCTCCCTTACAGTGTCCATCATTAAATCGCCTTAGCCTAAGAATGCCTTTTATTTTTCTGGGCCTGGGTGTGCAAGGAAGGAGTGATCAAGATGCCAAGGTCTGGGCAGCCGCCATGAAAAAGCCTCAGTCAATGAGGATCCAGAAAATTTGATTACCCACTTTCTTGCCAGACGGGTCTTTTAGGAAAGCATGCATAACAACAACGGAAAGGAGAGACCACAACTCTTCGGAGACCCTTACTCCAACCCCGGGGAACCCACCCATTCCTCAGAGTCCCACGAAAGGGGAGGCTGGCGCCTGCGCACTGACACCCCCCGCCGCACGCCGCCGGAAGCCCCGAGGTTGAGGCACTTTGGGGCTTCTTTGAGAACGGACCAATTAGGCATTTGTAGGGTATATTGTTATTGGCCTATGCTTCAGACAGGTTGAAACTCCTGGAGAGGGAAAGCATGACGGCCTCACCGAAGGCAGCCCTTGGTAACTGTTGCTAAGGAGCTGGGTCCCAGGCTTCCATGACGACACGCTGGCGTTCCGGGAAGAGGCGCGGCGGGATGCGGTCGGGCGGGAAACTCATTTTGCGGTGCCTTTCCCGTCCCCGGTGCTTCCGGGTCGGGGCTGACGCCGCCCCCCTCCCCCCGGGCCCGCGGAAGGGGGCAGCGCCCGGGCGGTGTGCGGGGAGGCCGCGAGCCGGGCGGGAGCGAGGGCGCCCGCCGCGCGTGCTCGCCGTCCCGCGAGGTGGGCCGCGAGGGTCCCACCGGGCCTGGCGGGCGCGCGGACCGCCTCGCAGCCCGGCGCCGATCTGTTGTCCGTAGACCCCGCCCTGCCGAGGGGTCTCTCGGGTTTCTGCAGCGAGGACTCGCGTCCCTGTGGGCGATGTCGCTCCCGCAAACGCCGCCCGCCGTACCCGCTGGAGCCGCGGCGCCCGAGGGCAAAACCTTGACCGTGCCCGCCTCCCGGGGCGAGACCAGAGGTAACGGTTTTCAAGGAGCCGCTCGACTCGGATAAGCCCGGCCCCTGTTTTCTCCCACCTGAGATTTCAGGATGGGTTAATTAGCCAAGCTTCCCCCCCCCTTTCACATTTGTAGACAATCCCAAACTATCTTTCAGGTATATTCAGGGGCCCTGGCAAGCGCTGGTTGCCAAACTCACCTTGTTTCCTGTCTTTTTTAGCCCCTGCCCACGATTCTTGGCTGTTTTTTCACCTTTCTCGAATGTTGCCCATTTTCATATTTGAAGTTTATCTGATTTACGCACCCAGTTTTATATTACCAAAGCAGCACTTTTGTTTGCATACTTTCTGGCTTCCAGGAGCTTTAAAAATAACAGTCGAGGCAAGAGAAAAACAAGCAATGTGCAACAACCCAAAAGGACTCGGTTTTAGTCATTTCTGTAAATGAAATAACTTCCTTAAGATGTTTATTTCTAGACGGATGTAAATTATTAGAAAAAAATCACGTGAAGGCGGGTGATTGGAGAACGATAATAGCAGCGGACATGTGAAGGTGCCTGGCACAGTATGTTTATTTATGTATTGTGAAAAGCTATGTACGAGCCCTCAATAAAATGATTTAATTAAAAAAATCACTTACACATGCCCTTATCCGTTATACTAACACTTTCTCCAGCTCTGTCCTTTCATTAGGGGAGATCGTGCTGAAACTCTTAATCTGGATTCCCGCACCCCACCCTCATTTCATCTGAAACCCACCATTCCGAACTCGGTTGGAGACTGGTGTTGACCAGCGAGGGTGTGATGGCAGTCTCAGTGGGCTTCTTCCTACAGAGATGAACGGAAGCTACAGCAGACGTTGTCCGGTCCAGCCCTCTGTGCCAGAGAGAGAGCGCCGCCCGCGCCCGCGCCAGCCTCACGATTGCCTTGTTTTACCTGAGTCCATTGTTCCCGCCCCTGGATCGATCCATGGCGTCTTCCTACCTGAGGCTCATCTGCGGCTGTCTCTGATAATGTCTTTCTTCTTCCCATCAGGTTTTCTGTTTCTGACAGTATTTCGATACTATTCATAAGGTCTTCTGTGGCTAAATTCTCTAAAGTGGTCAGCCTATTCCTTCATAGTTTGGAAGCTCTGCTTAAACCTGTCCACTTTGCGTGACCCTGCTGGCAGTAGAAATACCTGTGATGGCACTTCCAGCATCTTAGCTACACACCAGCCACCCCAGGCTGACCAACTGACAAGTGCTGGATAAGTCTGTTGTTACGAATAAGTGACAACCCACCTCTACCTGCCGTTACAGAAAGTGTTCCCCCATACTAAGCCTGCCTTTATAATTCTTCTGCTTTAGTCAAGCTTTGTAATGTGTTTTCTCCACCCATTTGCTCGGGTTGTTTCACCCTATCTGGAATATCCTCTCCTACTTCCATGTAACCCAACCTAGATCCCTTCCACTCTATAAATGCCCAAACTTCCAGCAATCCTGCCTTGGAAAATATATAGTAAGCATTACTAAACAATTTTGACAGTCTGGGGAATGGGGAGTAGAGCTTTGTTTTGCTATTTTCATGTCATAAGGAAAATATATATTCCCATCACATTAAGCTTATTCCAATTAATTGAGCAAGTAAAATGAATTTAAAGTTTGAATTTGGGACAATGCGGGCTCATTTTTTTAGTGTGGGTTCATTTTTGAATCTGTCTGATGTATGAGTAGGGCTGGGAATATGTTCATTTGGGAGATCATCTATGTTTTGTTAAGTATCTTTTTCAACGACCCAGAATATGCAGATGGTGCAACCTTGCTTGCTGAAAGTGAGGAGAACTTGAGGTACTTGATAGAGATCAAGGATAGCAGCATTCACTGTGGATTACAGCTCCATGTAAACAGGAAACAAAGCAAACAAACAAAATCCCCAAATCCTCACAACTGGACTAACATAACTTAAGTGGAGAAAAATTGAAGTCGTCAAGGATTTTGCCTAGCCTGGATCCATAATCTATGGACATCGAAGCGGTAGTTGAGATCAAAAGACATTTTGCTTTGGGTAAATCTGCTGGATAAGACTTTTTTAGACTATTGAAAAGCAAAATGTTGCTTTGAGCACTAAGGTGATGCACATGACCCAAGTCATGGTATTTTCACTCAACTCAGGCATATGAACATTGGACATTGATGAAGGAAGACCGAAAAAGAATTGATGCATTCCACTTGTGGTACTGGAGAAGACTATTGAAAGTAGGACAAGTAAATGTGTCTTAGGAGACGTATGGCCAGAGTGCACCTGATAGGCAAGGATGGCAAGCCTTCATCGTACGTGCTTTGTGCATATTATCAAGAGAGACCAGTCCCTGGTGAAGGACATGGTGCTTGTCAAAACAGAGGGGCAGAGAAAGAGAGGAGGTGTCCCTCCACCCCCACCGAGAGAGAGAGACAGAGAGAGAGAGACCCTCAAATGGGCTCACACCTTGGCTGCAACAATGTGCTCAAGCACAGGAGGGTGAGGGTGGTGTAGACCAGGCAGTGTCCCTTCTGTCATGCTCAGGGTCGCTGTGGATCAGAACTGACTTGATGGCCCACAACAGCAACATTCTTGTCGACTAGACGTGACTGCTTTTCTCTGTGTTTCTGCTAGAAACATAGATGGGGTTAATGAGGCAGGCTGGGAATCTCTCTAACTCTACTGAAAACTACAGTAAGACATTGTCTTTCCTTTTACTTTTTCAGGTCTTCCTGAGTTAAAAGAGAAAAAAAGTATGGTGGGTTATTCAAAACCCTTTCCTACTTCCCTGCAGAATGAGTGCATACCTGAGGAAGTTCTTCTTTCCCTGACCTCTGCAGCCAATGCTGGTTCTTGTCCAGAAACCTTACTGCCTCCTAAGAAAAGTAAAGCCCCAAAGGTTTGTGTATATACATCTGTGTGTGTAAAGTTCTTGGGAACATTAATCTTATTGGTATTCATTGTAATAAGTATAATGAGCAGGCACATAAATATTCCAGGTAGTCTTAAATACATGCATTTTAAATTGTATAGGTTTGGGAGGGGTTTTGTTTTATTTATTAAAAATCATTTTATTGTCATATTTCATATATACAAATTAATCATTTAATCATATTAAGATTTGTGCAATCATCCACCACAATTTCAGAAAATTTTCTTCTCATATCTCATACTCATTTTTGTGAGTTCTCCATTTCCTGCATCTGCCATGGTCTTTCCCTTAGTTACAGTCTCTATAGAACTACCTATCTTGGACGTCATATAAAGACTATCATGCAAAACACAAAACAGGAAGCAAATAGACAAATGACAATGATTAGGCAAAAATAGAAAAACCTCAATCAAGAGGAAAGCAGAAAATATTAAAAACAAACACCTTTAAAATGAGTCAAAAGGGAGATTAAATGATAAAGTATTACATTTTAACCTAGCTACATTGCCATACTCAATTTTATAATGCTTTCTGCCTAATAGCAAGACTTGACTATGGTCAGAGGGGATTAACTGGAGATTTAATCCATATGGGGACCCTGCAAGTGGATTTTGGACTTCCACTGCCATCCATAGCTTTCTGAAAACTGGGTGTTCAGATTTTAATCTCTGCTACCATTCCTGTCTTCAGAAATGTATTTTATTACTTACAATCTTTGAATCACACAATGCTCTTTGTCTAATTGCAAGACTTTTTTTTTTACACTCTTTGGATCACACAGGCTGGTGTGTTTCTTCCATGTTGATTTAGTTAATGCTTAACTTAGATGGTTGCCTGTTTTACAACAAATCTTTAAGATCCCAGACCAAGGCTGTGACTTTTTTGGAAACATCACTAGACCTTTCTTCCAAGGCACCTCTGGGTGGGTTTGACCTGCTAGTCTTTTGATTAACAGTTAATTTACTTAACTGTTACACTCTCAAGTCCTTCCACAAATCATTACTGGTCATATGTACTCTCTTAATATTGATGTTTTTCTTTTATTACAGGACTGTTCTAGGTCACTGTCATTTGTCTATTTGCTTCCTGTTTTGTGCTTTGCATGATAGTCTTTATATGAAACTCATGATAGATAGTTCTACAGAGTCTGTAACTAAGTATAAGACCATGGAAGATGTGGGGAATGGAGAACTCACAAAAATGAGTATGAGTGTGGATTAGGAAGTTTGCTTTCTCCCTAGTGTGAATCTTTCTCCCTAGTGTGAATTAGGAAGTTTGTTTTTTTTAATATCCTTAATGTAAATACTAACCTCTCTGTGGCAGTCATGTACTCTTGTGTCAATTTAAAGACTGGGAGTGTTGTAGGAGTGGAGTCTAGCCTGTCAATCTGGAGCTAGCCGATGAGACCTCTGTGTGGGCATGGCTTTCTCCTGAGAATTCTGGGAAATCTCAGAATTTTCCCCTTGGAGATGAGAGACTCATGGTTCAGTCTCTTGGAGACAGTCTATTGACAAGACAACATGGCAGCATGCTGATAGATCCTGAATCCTGGAAACCGGAGGAGCTGGAGGAGAAGCCACATGGGCTTATTCTGATGGGACCAGACCTCTGAAGCCTGAAAAGCCACATAGAGACTCCTGGGGGTGCCGAGTGCTTGAGAAGCTACAGAGAGGCCGCTGCCAGCGTTGAGATGCTTCTACTACCATGGATACACAGGACTCTGCACCCACTGGCCTGTGATTGTCCTGGCATCGGTGCATCTGCTTTGTGAATCTGGAGAAGACTTTGTAGACCGGTATCAGATATATGGGCTAATATCAGACTTATGACTTTGAGCTGGACTGGGTTGGGATGCTTTCTCAATGTTCCATTCCTCTTGTATATAAACCTGTCTCATATATACATATGCATGTTTATGAATTTGTTTCTCTAGTATACCCAGACTAACTCACTATCACTACCCAAAATATGCTTTATTTGCCTAAAGTGCCATCTGCTGTGTGTTCATGTTTTTCCTTTTTCCTAGGGGGGTCTTCTACGCCCTACAGACCAGGTCTGGCATCACCCTATTCGAAGAAACAAGTTCAAATACCTGATTGACCATCCCGTCTCCCTCACAGGAGCTGGAAGGTAAAGGAGGAAGAGAAGGGGGATACATTCAATTTAATAGAACAAGGAGATAAAGAGTATGTTATTTTTCATTGTGCAGGTAGAAAATCAAGAAGCATGGAATTTAGATTTTGTGGCATATTTGATTAATCAAAGTCCAATCTGAAGAGGGAAAAAGACCTCCTTCTCTTTATCCTTTTGTCAGTAGGCCACCCAGAGATGCCGGCTGTCTGCACTTTGACTTTGCTGAAATGTGTTGTTTTGGTGTCTTTATCTTTTGATCCTTATGCTTAGCTTTCCCTTTCTATACAGAAAGGGAGACATTCAGACAGACCAGGTGCTTTTATGTGTATGTGTACCTTTTTTGTACCCTGAGAACAAAGAGCGTGGTAAAGAGAGTTTCACAGAATGCAAACCTGTCAGGAACAAGCGCTTCATTTGTGTCTCCTTTCAAAGTGGATCCCTATTGTGTTTCAGATCGGATCAGCAAGTATCATTTGCTTTTATACAATTCTTAAAAATAAACTAAATGTCAACATTTTGTCCAGGAATACTGCGACCTGATCATTTTCTAAAAACAGCCCATTGTTTTATTCCTGGCATGTCAATTTCTTTATACCATTTATACTCATGCAGAAGCCGAGGTTTTCGGCACATTTTTAATGCAGTTTCTGTGGTAAAATTAGGTACCTTGGCTGATATTCAGGTCGGTTTATACTTGAGTATATATGGTGTTTCACTTTATCTAAAAAAAAAAAATTAAATTTACAACACTTGGGTAATCTTGTTAGATTTTAATTCAATGTGTTCACAGCTTGTTTGGAAGCCCTCTGACAAAGGGGGATGGTTCCTTTGAGACTTGTGGATTCTATTGCCAGTGTGTATTCTGAAGGGGAAGGCTAATAGTACAACCAGTCTAGGGCCATACTGATTCAGGATTCTCCTCATTTTTACAAGCCAACAACCCAGTACTTGTTGCAGGTCTTTATCCTGAGGGGGTAGACCCCTACTCACAGGTTAAACTCAGGTCACTTCTCTGTCACTCATGTTGGATGATTAGGTTAAACCTCTAGTTGAATAAATTTCCCCTTATTACTTCCTTTCAAGATCACTCCGGAGTGAGGCTGAAGAGCAACTGCCATCCAGCTTTGGTTTGCGCCCACATACTGAGCTTACCTACCCCTACCAAGTGTGTTCATGAGGTTTATCATGCCAACGAGGCTAACAGGAACATGTGGGCTGAGTTTAATCAGGTCCCAGCTTGAGTGAGGGCAGCGAGATAGATGGCTTTCTAAGGCCTACCCCCTCTTTCTTCCTCCCTGGTGATGGGACCAGTGTGCTGCTGCTTGAGCTAGTTTTTTGCCTGTCTTGCCTGAGGGAAGACTCCATTGTCTGCTTCCTTGACCTTCGTTGGGCAGCAACCCCTTGTGAGTTGAATGACTTTCAGTATTTTAACTGTTCCACGAAAGTGAGTTGAATTGAACCCTCTGTACTTCTTTGTGGATTAATTAGCTGATATGTGTGTGTGTGTGTATTCATAAGTGTCCTGGTTTTGTTTCTCTAGAGAACCCTGCCTAACACACCAAGCTTAGACTTTTTTCTTCTTCATCAATTGGTCTGGTGTAGTCACAGGTGTGAGCCGAGGAGATGCAGAAGTAGTGGACAGCAGGGGCCTCTGGCTTTTCTTGTTCCTGATTCTGTATGTGTCACCTCTATCTAGTGCTTACTCTTGAGTTTTTCCAGATGTCTGACTTGGTTGTCTGGCAGACCAACTGTTGGGCAGTTCTAGATGCTTGATCACTGGGTGTTCACATTAGTTGCTCTGCCCCTAGTGGAACTCAGTAGCATGGCAGGAGTTGTTGTTTTTTTTTTAAAGACACAATTCTCTGCTGCAGATAGTGTGACCTTCTTGCAGAAAGCTAGAAACTTTGATTTTGATTGTTCCATAGTGTTCTGCCAAACACTCCACATAGCATCTTCCCCCACCTCTGAGATAGTACATGCCATAGAGGCTGCATCTCATAGAGGCAGGTACGACAGCCTTTTCTTGTTCTGAATCTCCTCAAACTGACAGTACCCCCTTGAAAAACACTGTCTTGATTGGACCTTTGTACCTGAAAGTAGTCTAATGGGGATTAGACAAGTCTAAGCCATACACTGACTGCAAAGACTTGTTTAAAATAAACCTGCACATGTATGAACTGGAACCTTAGCAGCAATACTTCTTGAATGTCTCTCTTATTTATATTATATTATAGTAATATACTTAATTGTCTTAAATCTTCTAGAAATTCCAGGCTAAACACTGGACATAAAATCTTTTATATATAAATGACCAAGGTTTAAATAATAAAATGGTCATAGTTATTATAGAAATTTCCAAATCTAATGATGAATAACGAATTATCAACATATTTACTCCACAAATATTTAACCATGTCTCTGGTGGGGGAAGTATGGCTCTGGGAGTTATGAGAAACTCCAAACTTCAAAGACTAAACAGAGGGAACCCAGAAGGAGGTTTATTTCCAATAGAAAAAACAGCACTGCTTTATGACAATGACATTTAAGTTGGACCCATATTTGAACCACTGAATTTGGGGTGAGGGCCTTCTAAGTGTGGTGAATGCTTGAGTAAGAAGCCATCTAGTTAGTGAGAACAATAATAAAGGAAAGATGGAACCAGATCACAGAAATGAAGGACAAGTTTGAAGAACTAGACTTCAGAAAGATTAGACCCTAACTCAACTCTTGAGGAACCTGGCAGAGGGGCCCCACTGTGCTGATGCACTCATGCATACTGTTTCTTTCTGGGAAATGCCCACTTAGGATTCAGTTATTCCAGATGCAGTCTCCCTGGGAGAGTATCTTGACCTGTCTTAAGCCACTTGCCCACCCTTGGCTAGTGGAGGTCATTGCAATTTTTAAAAATATATTGTATTTTTACAGCTACCATTGATCACAAAATTTAGAGTTCCCACATAGAGACTCAAATTATGGTAATTAATTTATTAATACAATAAACCCTTTGGAGCCCAAATGGCACAACAGTGAAGAACCCAGATGTTTCCTAATGACTGTGGATTGGAATCCACACAGCCTCTGTGCAGAATATAGACCCAGCTGTCTTTTCCCATAAAGATGACGGCCGAGAAAGCCCCGTGGGACAGTTCTGCCCTGTCACATGAGTCACCAGGAATTGAAAATCAGCACAGTGATCGATTTTAGATATCGAGGCAAAGAAAGGCAAGGAGTCAAATCCAGATTCTGGGGTTTAGATGAGTGGTGCTAGGGACTGAATTAGTGAATACTGAAAGGTGAAAAGTTAGAAGGCAGAGGAAAGAATTCCGTTATACCTTGAGGCAACAACAATAGTGAGGAAAGGGTTCATGACATTTCCAAGGGAGAGAATGGAGAAGAGTAAGAAGTGAGGACAAAGCCTTGTGGAGAATTTCCATCTCATAGGCAGGAGGACACAGAGAAATCTGAGATGGAGTCGTTAGAAAGGATGGAAAGACCAAAGAGAATCCAGTAGCTTAGACAGTACATGAGAAGAGGTGGAAATGGCAAATCAAGCCTGCGAACTATTTCAAGGAAGAAGTAGGAGATAAAACTGATAGCAGGTGGTTTAATTTGGTAGTGGGAAGTCATCCTCAGCTTTTAAGAAAACAGTTTCCAAAGAGATGTGCAAATGAAATTGAGCATTGGGGAGAAATTTTTTAAAACTTTTACAGGAAAGTAGAGAGAGAGATAGACACATTAGGAGAATATGAAAGCAATGTCAAGGAGGGTTCTGCCAAAGAAGAAACAGACTAGCAGTATAGATCATCGGGATGGTTCCCACAGAGGGAGACACCCTGAAATTACCACTGATGGCACATACTCCCAGGGGATGTAGACAGAGATGAAATCAGAGGTGACATTAGTGGGAATTATTTTAGAGTCAGAGAATAGACCTCAATCTGTTTCTGAAGAACAGGGGAGAATTTGTGATGCAAATGAGAATTTTCAGGTAGAGAAAACGAAGAATATAGGGAGAACTCATCATGTCTAATGCCTCAGGAGTCTTAGAAAAGTTTGAGGTAAGATGGGTTTTGCTGGCACGATTGCCTGTCTTTACCCACTAGAAGGTTGTGTATGGACCTTACCTGCTCTTATCTAGTGGCCAGACAGAAAGTTTATTTTGCAAATGTATTTTTCTAATTTTCTAGGGATATTTCATTCCTGTATGATGTTAAATATGTAAAAGGAGAGGCTAGAGAGAACATGGTCTGTCCCCCGCATGAGGACCCATCTTCACGCTCACAGGATGGTGTCATGGTGCCTCATAAGGTAAATAAACTATTAGACTAATCATGTTGTTTTCCTCTGTCCTTAAAAACACACAACAGCCACAACAAAATACAACAAAAACACAAAAGACTCCCTCAGAGTATAAAGCCAGACCTTTGTATTGCAACAGCCTGTCTTGCTTCTCAGTCTTCATAGCATTTAAAAATTATTTCTAGAGAAGAATATTTAATCAGGAAAGTCAAAGGTATTTTAAGCCATTTTCTAAACCAGTGACCCACTTTAATCTAGAAAGTGAAGTATAGGAGGTGAAAATTCTCCCTGTCCTCTCCCTACCCCAACCCTCCCCAAACCAAATTCCTACTGGGGAGTTGATTCAGACTCACAGTGACCCTGAAAGACTGTGTAGAACTGCTTCTGTGCTTCCTGAGAATTAGCTCTATATGGGTGTACAAAGCCGCCTCCTCCTCCCATGGACTGGCTGGTAGGTTCGAACTACAGGCCTAGTGGTTCATAGCTCACTGGTGGGTTAATGGGTTACACCTTGGGCCGCTAACACAGAAGTCAGCAGGTCTAAATCTTTGGAGAAAGATGAGGCGTAAGAGTTACAGTCTCAGAAACCCACAGGGCAGTTCTATCTTGTCCTATTGGGCCACTGAGTCAGCATTGACCTGACGGCAGTGAGTGAGAAGTGGCAATTTTTTTTTTGAAGTGGCAATGATTTCATTCCTTGCTTCTTCCAGGAACTGAGGCCCACTCCATTCCAACACAATGCCATGTCTGTGTACGTCTCTGCTCCCCTCCCCACAAATCCAGTTGTAGAATTTTTATTTTGGAGGTCTTGCTAAGATGAATTCAGATTTCCTATTTATGTGCCATGAGTTGGACTTGACTTGATGATGGTGAGTTTGGTTTGGAAGTTTCAAAGTCAACAAATTCCTGAGCATATGGAACACATGGAACTAATACTAGAACCAAGGTTGTTCTTTAACTTGAGTTGTTTTTTAATATGAGTACACTCTGCTAAAAACTTTTGCCACTTGGTGTACCTCACATTATTTATATTGTTATTTCTCTAATCAAAATCTCTCCACTTAATAAAAGTACATCTATAAGGTAAGAATTAAGATGTAGGCAACTTATTTTTGAGCTTTTTTCCCTCTTTTTTTCAGTTGCTAGTATGTTCATTTTTCATTTGTTCTTTTTAAGCCTAAGCGATTGGCAGACACTTTGATTCCTGAAGAGTTTCATATTGTGTCCAACACAGGAGTTTCAGGTTTGGAGTGTTATGATGAGTAAGTATTTTGTACTGACTCCCGGGCAAGTCTGACAACAGGTCCTCATGCCCAGACAGAGCAAATGAAGGACACTGATGCACTCATGCGTCTATCAATATACACAGTGAAGGGAACATTTGGATTTGCCTCCTAATACAGCTTATGAAAGATTAAAAAAATTGATGACAAAATCTTAGAAGAGTGTGTAATTTTAGAATTGGTTCTCTGCCCTTCACCCTGTTTTATTATCAATAGTTGTCTATGCCTTTTTGGGAATGACTTTGAGCAATGACCATGAAGCCCAAGGAAGGTAACCAGAATCTCCTAACACATGCTTTAGGATTTCACTCCAGATTACAAAATAGGCATCTCTCATTTTCTTTGATTCTTTCTCAAGAGATTGAACATAGAATCCTGCTTTTCTTTCTTAAACAACACCTGAATTTTTATTTTTTGGTCATCATTGCCTCTGGTGGGAATGGGAGACCCAGCCTTGCTCCTGGAGATCTGCTGCTGGATTTGAACCACTAAGTCAGTGGGCCATCCCACAACTCAACCACTATGCCACTGGGGCTCAGCCAACACCTGAAATTTTTATAGTTTAAAGACCTAGAATTTTGGACTAAGTAGTTGTTGTTTTATAAATCATTTTGTTGGGGGCTCGTACACCCCCTATCACCATCCATCCATTGTGTTAAGCACATTATACATTTGTTGCCATCATCATTCTCAAAACACTTGCTTTCTACTTGAACCCTTGGTATCAGCTTCTCATTTTCCCCCTCCCTCCCCTACAACCCCTCTCTCATGCACCTTTGATAATTTATAAATTATTATTTTTTTCATGTCTTACACTGTCTGATATCTCCCTTCACCCACTTTTCTGTCCATCTCCCAGGGGGATGTATGTAGGTCATTGTGATCGGTTCCCCTTTCTCCCCCACTTTCCCCTTATCCTAAAGTGACCAGGACACCATTGACTGGGTTGGAGGGGAGTGGTCATTAAAAATTTGGTTTATATGGAGCAACAAAAATTTTCATAGAATGCAAAAATAGTACTGCAATATGTTTATTTTAATTTTAAAACGCCGTGGGACGTTGTTAAATTGTTAAAAAGCAGGACGTCTGGTTACCTTACCTTATCCTCCTAGGGTCTCTACTTTTATTAATGGTCCTGAGGGCTTTATCTGTCCTGGATTTTCTGTGTTCCCAGCTCTAATCTCTACCAGGGTATGTCCTCTGGCCTAGTGGGATTTGTAAGGTAGAATTGGGATCATGATGGTGGGAAGGAGGAAGCATTGAAGAACTAGAGGAAAGTTGTTTGTTTCATCATTGTTACACTGCACCCTGGCAGGCTCATCTCCTCCCCATGACCCTTCTGTAAGGGGATAGTGGACTAAGTTTTTATAATGAAATATTCAGGGTCTACTAGTCTAATACGGTGGTGTGAGTGGTTGTTTGCAGGACTGCGGCCCGTGGGGTTGGCAGTTCAAATCCAGCGACTGCTCTCAGGGGCAGCGCTGGGTAGCTCCCATGACCACCAGAGGGCAGTGATGCCCCCCCAAATATGGCTCAGTAGTGTAGTGAGTTACAAGTTGGGTTACTAACCACAGCATTAGCTAAAAGCAAGGCTATGTAAATTGATGGAATATTCACCTTCACAACACAATTGCTGAAGACAAAGCACATTAATAAGCAAATGTGGTGAAGAAAGCTAATGGTGCCCAGCTTTCAAAAGAGATAGCATCTGGGGTCTTAAAGGCTTGAAGATAAACAAGCGGCCATCTAGCAGGGAAGCAACAAAGCCCACATGGAAGAAGCACACCAACCCGTGTGATCACAAAGTGTTGATAGGATCAGGTATCAGACTTCAAGAATAAAAAAATCATAATGTGAATGAGGGATCATGAAGAGTGGAGACCCAAAGCCCATCTGTAGGCAATTGGACATCCCTTTACAGAAGGGGCATGGTGAGGAGATGAGCAAGTCAGAGAGTAGTATGGAACCATTGAAACAACTTTCTTCTAAATCTTTAATGCTTCCTCCCCCCCAGTACCACAGCCCCAGTTTTACTGTATAAATCTGGCTAGACTAGAGCATGTTCATGGGTGCAGATCATAACTGGAAACAGGGAATCCAGGACAGATAAATCCCTCAGGACCAATATTTAGAGTAGCCATTCCAGGAGGGTAAAGGGAAGAAATGGGGAACTGATCACAATGATCTACATTTAATCCCCTTCCAAAGGGACGGACAACAGAAAAGTGGGTAAAGTGAGACATCGGACAGTATAAGACATGAAAGAATAGTTACATTAATTATCATGGGTTCATGAGGGAGGGAGGATGGGGAGGAGGGAAAAAGTAAGAAGCTGAATACCAAGGGCACAAGTAGAAAATGTTTTGAGAATGATGTTGGCAGCAAATATACAAATGTGCTTGACTCCATGGATGGATGGATGAATTGTTATGAGTTGTATGAGCCTCCAGTAAAGTGATTTTAAAAATAAATTGATGGGGCATTAACTGTAATGTTTCAATTGTGAACCAACGGAAAGAAATCTATATTTGTGCCCATTCCAAAGAAAGATAGCCCAACAAAATGCAGAATCTTTAAATATTATCACGAAAGCATAATTTTGTTGAAGATAATTTTAAAGTGGTATATTGATAGGGCGCTGTCAGAAAAGTTAAGCTGGATTCAGAAGAGGATGTGGTTGAAATATCATTGCTGATGTCAGCGGAATCCTGGAAGAAAGCAGAGAACACCATCCATTTTCTTGTTTTATTGACTATGCCTGAGGCATAACAAACCGTGGGTCACATCCAGTACACTTAAGTGTGCTCATGTGACACCTTTACACAGACCAAGAGTCAGTCATTGGCCAGAACCAGGGATTGTAACATGGGTTACAGTCCTGAAAGATATGCCTCAGGATTACATCTTTGACCATACTCACTTTATCTTTATGTGAACCAGTAATGTGTGAAAGTGGATTTTTGTTCGAAGAACACCACATCAAGATCAGAGGAATGTTCAATATCCACATGTGCTATGCAGAGGATATACCCTTCTTGCTGAGAATGAGGATTTGAAGCATTACCTGATGAAAATAAAAGACTACAACTTTCAGTATGGATTTCAGCTCAATATAAATCAAACAAAAATTCTTCACCACTGGACCAACAGACCATGATAACTTTAGGAAAGGGGAAGTTGTCAGAGCTTTCCCTTTTCTTGAATCCACAATCAACACTCAGGGAAACTGCAGTCAAGCAATCATACCATGTATTGCACCGGGCAAATTATTGTACAAGACTTCTTGAAAGTATTAAAAGGCAAAGATACCTATTTTAAAACAGCACTAAAGGTCGTGAGGGTGATCTGGCTGTGACATCTGTCACCCCATTGATGGCCAGGATTGATTCGGCTGATCTGGCTGGTTAGGCGGGTGTCCCCTTCCTCCCTCACCGCTCCATGTGCGTCCCTCCCGAAGCTGTGCTCGGTTGAGGAGGACGACCTTCCCCGATAGAAGGAGGACCGTCCTTCGGTCAAGGGCATACGAGTAGCTGCGCTCCCCTGCTAGAACCTCCAACAAGTCTCAAACAGCACTAAAATCTCATCTTCTCAGTCCCGCTCACCCCAGTCATTCCTGATCTCAGAATGAAAAGTCCTGATCTTGTTTTTCACACAAGGAAGGAGGGGACAGAAAGAGTAACTGTAACTACGGTAAGAGGTAATGCAGGCCCTGTGTTGGGCTGAGATCCCCAAGGTCAGCTGTTTGAAACCACCAGCTGCTCCAAGGGAGAAAATTGGACTTTCTGTCTTCTTGAAGAGGCACAGTTTCAGAAGCTTCCAGGGGCAGCTCTCTCTTGTTTTAAGGGTGGCTGTGAGTGGGCAGCCACTCAGTGGCAGTGAGCCGAGTATGGGTCAAGGAGCCGTGGGAGGACTCTGAGTTAAGCATTAGGCCACTCAAGGAGGAAGTGCTAGAGCAGGCAGTTACCATTCAGAGAGAGCCAGAGAGAGGGAAGAGAGAATACAAAGCTGGCCACAGTCAAATTTCATTAGTTGTCCCTTAGTTGTTTTTTAGTCTTTGTGTGTTTTCTGAAGCAATTTATTAACTTCACCTCCCACCCACCCTCACCCCCTACCAGTGCAGGATTCCAGTGCATTATCACATAGTATGATTAATTACATCCTTGTAGTTAACTTTAATCTGATTAATCTCTTAACCTTCCTTCTTCTTTGTTGACCTTGACATTTTTGCAAGATATCTACCAGCGACTGCAGAAGGTTCCTCAGTCTGAATTTGTCTCCTAGTTTGATGATTAGATTTGGATGACGGCATTTTTGTCAGGAACACTGTGGACCTATTCAATTCATCATGTCAGGAGCGACATGATGTCTAATGATGGGTCAGCTGGTACTGGCCAGGTTCTTTACTGGAATAGAAATGTTTTTTTCTTTGTAAGGAATAAATATTTTATTGGGAGATGCTTTAAGACTATGTGATTATCCTTTATCAAAATTTCACCCACCGGTTGTCAATCCTTTCATGATTTTTTAACTTATTATTTGCATATGTAGTAGTGTTTAAAATATAAATTATGTGTGTGCTTTTATAGACATCTATGGACATTTACATATGCTCTTATGTGCAAAATGATGGACTCTTTGTTTGCCTTCATAATACCAATTCCATGAGATCTAAGTTTATCAGGCGATGTGATAAACTGGGTAGAAGATTTTCACAAAATCACATTTATTTGTCTTTTTTATTGTAGCAAATATACTACTTTGCTCACAGATAGTGAAAACAGGCTTTTACTCTTCCCATCCATGTAAGTACAGTTCATTTTCTAAAGTAATTTATTTTCTCAGGAAAAATAACTTATATATACTTTTTTTCTTGATGTTTCATTATACAAAGACCATTAAAAGTATAGAAGACACCCAAAACAATTTTTCAGTTATACGATCATGGAATTAATATGTATGTATTTATTATTTTGAAAGTCTTTATCGGGAGCTAATACAGACGTCATACCATTCCACAGTTCAATCACATCAAGCAGTATTGTACAATTGCTACCTCAGTCACTTTCAAAGCTTTCTCTTTCTCCTTGAACTCCTTGATATCCCTTTACCCTCCAACCACCCCCCATGAACCATATTCTTATTTGTCCAACTATATATTCTTTTTTATGCATTTGTGATAAGTATTTAAGCACTGTAGGTTTTATATTTTCTGTAAAACCATTAGTCTTTCCCCAGGTCGCTATAGTGTTTGTCTCATCTCTTCTTTACTGCTTTCTTGTCTCTCATATTAAGAAGTAACCAAGGTAAATAGAGATGGTTCTCTTTCCACAGCCTTCCTGTGTTCTTACATGATAAACTGTAGAATTGCATATAGAATTTTAAGAGATACACATTTTCTTTTACACAAATAGAGCCATACTGTTGGCTTTTTTCTGCTACTTTCCCAGCCCCTACCCCCACCCCAACTGAAATCAAATCAGGGTAATAAATACGAATCTAATACTTTAACACAACAGCAATGTTTTATAGACTCTATCTTTCTTTCCACACTTCCCATTTGAGGATGATTTGTGGTAACACCTACCGTCTTGATTTTTCAGGAAACCTAATAAAAGAGTCGAAGTGATGAAGCTGAGTAACGTGATGGACACCATGTTAGAGCGGGCTGGTGTGGAGAATCAGGAATATACAGGACCGACCCAGGTAATTGCAATATCACCCCGTGGGTAACAGCACACACGCTTTAAAAAAAAATCAGTTTATTGGGGCACATGCAACTCGTCACTATCAATAATACATCTATTGTATGAAACCACATTTGTACATTTGTTGCCAGCATCATTCTCCAAACATCCTCCTTCTACTTAAGCCCTTAGTATCAGTTCCTCATATTTCCCCTCCCTCCTCCTCCCCTCTCCCCCATGAGCCCTTGATAATTTACAAATTATCATTATTTTGTCATATCATACACTGTCCGATGTATCCCTTCACCTGCTTCCCTGTTATCCATACCCCAGGGAGGAGGTTATATGCAGATCCCTGCAATTGGTTCCCCTTTTCTACTCCCCCTTCCCTCCACCCTCCTGGGATCACCACTCTCACCACTGGTCCTGGAGGGGTCATCTGCCCTGAATTCTCCATGTTTCCAGCTTCTAGCCATACCAGTGCACACCCCCTGGTCTAGCCAGATTTGTCAGGTAGGATTGGGATCATGACAGGGGGGAGGAGGAAGCAGTTAAGAACTAGAGGAGCGTTGCCTATCTCATGGCAATAGCTGGTGCTCTTAGAGGCAGAATGCATAGGTTGGAATTCTGACTCAGCTGGGGAACTTGAGTAGTTAATTTAATATACTTGTGCCTCAGTTTTCCTAACTGTAAATTAGAAACAGTGAGTAGATGACATAGCGTAATGTTACCTACTTCACAGTGTTGTTGCGGAGGTGAAATGAGTTGTGCGTAATGTGCTTGGAACCGTTCCTGGACCGTGGTGGTGGTCGTGTGTTGTCGGGTTGGCTCTGCGTGATGTCGCCACAGTGTACAGCAAGATGAACTCTACCTGGGCCTGGGTCTACCTCACAATTGTTCATTTCGAGTCCCCTGTGTCATCCATCGCATTGAAAGCTTTCTTCCTTATTTGCTGGCCGATTGAAGTACAGTATACGATTAGTATGACCTAAATTATTACTCCATTTTATTTAAATAGATATAAGGTCCTATTGATTGTAAATTTCCTATTATTTTAGATCCCACTAAAACAACACAGCCTGTTAAAGTACTACCAGTTAAATCTTGTTTTATAACCAAGTTTAATTTTTACTTTATAGTGAAGAGTTTTTTCACCCGCAAATATCATATTTATCTCTATATATGTTTTTGCATTGTGTGTATGTGTGTGTAGCATGTCCAGAGTCAAGGTGGTGCAAAGGTCAAGTGCTTTTTTTTTTTAAGGTCAAGTGCTAAACTGATAACTGAAGTTTGAATTTTCTCTGTGGAAGGAAGACCCATCCCCATAAAGATTATAGCCAAGAAAACCCTATGGGACACTTAGATTCTGTCACCTGAGGCCTTTATGAGACAGACCTGACACCTAACAACAATGCATATGTATATGTAATTATATATACATATATATGTAATATTTTCTGAACTATTTTAGCGTTTTTATTTTATCACTATTTTTTTATCACCAAATATGTCAAATAGCATGTATTTTCTAAGAACAATGCAAAACATCCATATGTGATAGTTAAAGTTTATTGTGTCAACTTGGCTGATTAACACATGTGAGATTCATTGAAAAGCAGTTTAATTGAAGGGTGGAGAGATAAATGGTTCAGTGAGCATCACCTTTCTTGTCTCTTATTCCATGATGGTTGGACCATTTGTGGCTGCCTTAGCTAGTTCTCTGCCTTAGCTGGCAAAGCGCATTTCCTGCAAGACATCCCTAAGGAGAAGCCACGTGGACTTACCCTGATGCGGCACTGGTGCTGGAGAAGGGTGGAGACCCCTACCAGCGCTGAGATGCTTACATGATCGCTGATTTGGCTCTCCTCTTGCAGTCAGTGTCATTGCGTGTGTTTTGTGAGTTTGAGGAGGACTTTGTAGATGGATTTCAGACATATGGGCTAATGATGGACTTATGGGCTTGAACTGGACTGGTTTGGAATGCTTAATGTATAATTACCCTTTATATAAAACTCTCTCTTATAAAATATCAGTGTTTATGATTTTTACTTCTCTGGTCATCCCAGACTAACACACCATAATACTTCTCAAAATTAGGAAATATAACACTGATATTTTAGTATTATTTTTACAGTCATTTCTTTTCAAAACAGTTTTATTGGTATGTAATTAACATCATACAAGTCAATAGTTCAGTCACATCAAGAAGAGTTGTACAAACATCTCCACAATCAGTTTGGACTATCTTCTACAGCCCTCTCCTCATTTCCCCTGCCGTCTGTATCTCCACGGGACCTGTATTCTATTGTCAGGTTTCATCAGTTGGCCCTGGCATGTCTTTAGAGCTATTTTTTCTCTTAGTCTGGGATTATGCAGGGCTTTTAGTTGTCAGGTCCTTTTAAACAACTTTAATTCTCACCCTTTCTTTTTGTTTTTGTTTGTTTTTGACCTTGGAATTTTCAAGGTGCACAGGTTAGTCTTTCTGTAGACTGTTTCTAAATTTAGATTTGGCTCGTGTGCCCTCATGATGAGATTCAGGTTTTGCATTTTGATAGGTGTATCAGAGAAGTGATGCTGTGTCCTTCTCAGTGTACCACGTGAAGAGGCGCATGATTGTACTTTTAAAAGTTCAGATTCATTATTACTCATATATATGTAAACAGAACAAGGCAACTGAGAGAAATTAATCGGGGTGTGTCTAAAACTTATGCACCTTCAGAGTTCTTAGCTCCTAAAAGGACATTTTCTGATGTGACTGATAAGTACCGTTGTCTTATTTTCCACAAGATGCACAAACTCCTACATATGTTGAAGAAGGAACAGAATATTTACAATACGGTTTTCCATGAACTGATACGACAAGTCACTGTGGACTGTGCAGACAGAGGAGAATTGCTTTCCAAAATCAGGTTAGAACTGCTATTAAAGCTGCTTTGACGAAGTTGCAAAATATGCTTCCATACTCTGTTTATAATAAAAATCCCAATTGCATAGATACTATATTTTCTGTAGTAACAATATAGTATAGAATGTAGAAGGCAATTTCTTTTGGGATGTTTGACACAATACATTGTTTCAATTTCTGTGAAAGAAAGGGAAAATCATAGGTTCTACAATCAGACATACTGGGATCTGGCTTCAAATCCTCATCGGGGCATAGGACCTTGGTAAAGCCTGAGCATCAGTTCCTCCTTTTTCAGTGAAGACAATCGCTGCTGTGAGAGCGATCATTTATCAGTGATTTCTGTTGACCACCTGCAAGTATTAAGTCGCTTCATAGAATTATAGTGAGGTTTAAGTAACAGTGTCAAAGTAAGTGCTCAAGGGATTTGATTATATCTGTTAGTCACGACAGAAACCCAGGTGGTTTTAGTGGCTATGAGTTGGACTGCTAACTGCAAGGTTAGCAGTTTGAAACCAGCGCTGCTTCAAGGGGGGAAGACAGAGCTTTCTACTCCTTTAAGGTATAGTCTTAGAAACTCAGAGGCCGTTCTGTCCTGCAGCTCACTCTGTGTGAATTATTAAAGCTTTCTGAATATCAGTTTCTCCTAAATGGGAATTAATAATATCAATTTGCCCTTTTTGCCTACTGTCTGATAGTCCCCTTTGGTAATGCTGGGGAACTAGGACCAAACACATTAATAAGAAACCAGCTAAGGTTGGATTCTAGAAAGTTAGTACCTGGGACATCACTAAGAGCCGGAGCATGCCAATAGAGAGAGAGGGTAAGGACACCCAAGGCCTCAGCTATCTCTCTCAGAACAGAGCCACAGAGAGGGAGGAGAAAGCAGAGCAAAACCCCCGGAACCAGCAGACATCTGCATCTTCCCCTAATAAAGGGAGGTGTGATGGAACACTTCCAAGTGCTTCAGAAGTTAGGTTTTCCATGGAGAAAATAAGATAGGATTTTATCCTAGGAAGTCTAGACCCAAACAGAGTCAAAGCCAAGATCCTTTAAGGAAGACTTAGTGAGACAGCATGGAGACTAATAGGATCAGGGTGAGCTTTGGGGTTTTAGAGCAGGGTAAAGAATGCATGGTACAAAGTAGGTAAGATTAAGCAATGAGACTTCAGGATGTTTGTGGCAAAATTCATGACGTGTCCATGGATAATGAAATACTAAACGGTCCAGAATAATCTGGCACCAACATTTTGATAGGAGCTCATTTGACAATCCAGGGCCGACTTTGCACAAGAAATTCTGTTATCCTGAGCTTACCATTGTACAGATGTTTCTATAACCATCTGTTTTATAAGATTGTGTGAGGATCCAACAAAAATCTCCAATAAATGGAAATATTATGTCCTGGAAAATATTGTCAGACTGTTCTCTCTTGGTTGACATATTTTTGTAGCTTTTGGCTTTTGGGTGTTTCTGATCAACTGATGTGTATGTTTCCTCATTCAGCTGCCTCTGAGGTCCATTGCTCTGGAAGGAGAGTTATGTAATATTAATTTTTAGAGGGAAGATTAACTGCTAATTGAGTGTGACCTGAACAAGACTTCTCCATTTTCAGGAAATAGGCATGCTACTGTGATTCCTTTTGGGTTGACAGTATAATTATCTGTTGGCTATAGCCACCAAACATCCCCTCTCTCTATTGTTTTTATTTCTTCCAATATTTTATTATAAGCACATTAAAGTAGTCAGAAAAGTTTTAATGATTTTCTTAAATGATTTTTACTATGAATACTTGTACCACCTATAATTCTGCCATTAACATTTTCCTCTTTTTGTTTTATCAGACATGTTTGCATCCATCTGCCCTATCCAGTCATCAGTTTCGTACATTTCAGAGTTTCAGACATCAGTGTTTTCTCCCTAATTACTTGCATCAGGAATATCATTCATTGAAATTACATGTTTGAATCTTGTGTGCATTTGTTGTTTTGCACATGGATACACAGTGTAACTCAAAACTTTATGAAGATATAGAGCATGACTACTCCAAAAGTTCCCTTGTCTCTTTCCCAGTGAGTTTTCACTTCCACATTCTAGAGGCAACCACTGCTCTGCTTTACTACCTTAGATTAGTTGTGCTAATTCAGGAACTCCATACTCTTTTATATAAAACTTTTTCCACACAGCATATTTTTTAGATTAATCCCACTGTTTCTTTTATGTGTTGGTTCTTTTTGTTTCTAAGTAATATGTCTGTATGAATATGACACATTTTATCTGTTTTCCAATTGATGAACCTGATGATCTTTTTTTGGGGGGGGGAGGCATCACTACCCTCTGGTGGTGGGAGTCAGAGGCCCAGCCTTGCTCCTGGAGAGCTGCTGCTGGATTCGAACCTCCAACTCAGTGGGCCAGAGTCCTGCGCATAACCACTTCGCCACCGGGGCTCAGCCCTAACTGATGATCTTTTATGAGTAAAGTTAACACATATTTTTTATACTAGTTGTTGTCTTTTCTGTAAGTCAGATGGATTTTGGCTGAAAGCAGAGAATCCAAGAAAAATGTTTTCTTGTGTTTTATTGACTATGCTAAGGCATGTGTCTATGTGGATTGTCAAGGATATCATTGAAAAGAATGGCAATTCCAGACATTTTCTTGCATTCATGTGGGGCCTGTCTTTGGATGAAGAGTGAGTCATTTTAATGGAATAAGGGAATTCTGCAAAAAAGACCTGTGTCAGGATTTATCTTCTCATATTTATCCAATGTGTATGCTGAGCCAAGTGATCAGAGAGGCTGGATTACATGTAAAAGGCAGTGGCATCAGGATTGGAGAAAGGTTATTAACAACCTGAGATATGCAGATGATGCAACCTACTTGCTGAAAGTGAGGAGGACTTGATGAAGCACTTGCTGATGCAAATCAAGGATTGCAGCCTGCAGTGTGAAGACTCAATATTCTGGACCAATAGGTGACATCGTGAAGAACATAAAAGATTGGAGTTGTCAAGAACTTCCTCTTACTTGGAGCCTCAATTAAAGCTAAGGAAGCAGTAGTCAAGAAATCAAATGATGTATTAAATTTGGTCAACCTGCTGCATATGACTTTTTTACAGTATTGAAGAGCAAGGATGTTACTTTGAGGACTAAACTGTGCCGGACTCATATGTTGGTATTTTCATCCGCCTCATATACCTGTACATTGAATACGAAAGACAGGAGAAGAATTGATGCATTTGGATTATGGCGCTGGTAAAGCAGACTGCCAAAAACCAATCATGTCTCTCTTGGAAGAAGTACAACCAGACTGTACTTTGTCTCATGTGCCTTAGACAGATTTTCAGGAGAGACTAGTCTCTGGAAAAGGGCACCATGCGTGGTAAAGAAGAAAGTCACTGACAAAGAGTAAAAGCATCGAGGTGATTCACTGCAGTGGCTGCACCAATGGGCGGGAATAGAGCAATCGTGAGCATGGCGCACGAGCGGCGGGGTTTCGTTCCGCTGCGCATGGGGTTGCAGTGAGTCGGACTGACCCACGGGCAGCCGACAACAGCATGTCTTCTCCCCTCAGAGACGTAGGGATGGGATTGATGGTCTTCAGACGGGTGTATGTTTAGGTTTCTAAAAATTTGTTAGATGCCCTCACCTGCCCCCAAGTGGTTGGGCCATTATGTTTCGTCTCTATCAAGAGTTCTAGTTCATTTTGGCAATATTTTTGCATTATAAGTCCTCTATAATTTCAGCCTTTCTGGTAGGTATGTGCCATTGTGGTTTTAACTTGCATTTTACGTCTAAGTAATGATATTGAGCACCTTTTAATGTATATACTGGCCAAATATATCTATTTATATATATACACACACGCATATATACATATATAAATATTTGGCTACTCAATTTTTGTCCTACTTTTAAAAATTGGGTTTGAATAATTTTATTACTGAGTTGTAGGATTTTAAAAATATTCTGGAGACATCTTTTTTAAAAGATCATTTTACTGAAGGTTCTTACAGATTTTATTTATTTATTTTTCCGCATCACTGCCCTGGTGGGAGTAGGAAGCCCAGCCTTGCTCCTGGAGAGCTGCTGCTGGATTTGAACCGTCAACCCTGTGGACCACAGTCCCACACACAACCACTGCGCCATCAGGGCTCAGCTACTTACAGATTTTATAACAATACATACATCAATTGTATCAAGTTTATTTGTACATATGTTGCCATCATTACTTTCCCCAACCCCCAACCCCTGCAGCTGCCATCATTACTTTCTGAATATTCTCTTTCTACTTGAAGTCTTGGTTTTAGCTCCTCTTTTTTCTCTTCCTTCCCCTCTACCACCCTTATGACCCCTTGATAAATCATAAATTATTATTAGTTTCATATGTTACACTGACTGCTGTCTCTCTTCACCCACGGTTTGAAAAAATTTTGGGGGATAAATTTATTTCTTTTAAAGTTATTTTTTCCTGTTCTGTGATTTCTCTATTCATTTTGGTGAGCAGTTTTATTAGCATATAATCTATTCATTTTAAGTACTCACTTGACTTTTTAAAAGTTAATATCCTTCCTTTTTTTAGTATAATTTAGATTTATAGAAAAATTGAACAGATCGTGCTCAAAATTCCCCCAGACCTTTGCCTCCTTTCCTGAAAAGTTTTCCCTATTATTAACATCTTGCATTAGAATAGTATGTGTTACAATTAATGAATCAATTATGTGTTATTAATGAATAATATGCATAGTAGGGTATATTTTGAACCGCTGCCCACAAAGTTAGCAATTTAGACTCACCATCCGTCTCTCTCTCTCTCGGAGAAAAAGCTGAGTCTATGTCTTCCCTTCAAGATGGATAGCCTCAGAAATGCTAGGGAGCAATTGGGTTGCTGTGAGTCAGATGGTAGCTGGTTGGTTTGCCTTTCCTTCTGCATGATGCCCGTGTGCCTTCTTTCGTGTACAGACAAAGGTATGTGCAAATGCTTGACCAGATTGCTCAGCAGATGATCGACTTCTACAAAGATTTGGTGACTCAGCGAGTAATGGACCAGCGCATTTTAGAAGAGCTATACAATTTCAAGAATGTTATCGAGGAACTAACCAGGTAATGCCTATGGTGATCTTAAATACAAAAACAAAAGTCAGAGTCATAACTCTTAAAGACAGTAAAAAATATTTAGGGAAAGATTAATTAAAGCTAGAGACTCTTTTCCTGCTTTTATTGTTAGCAGGAGAATGGAAGAACTAGTTAAAGTTTAGATATAGATGTAGAGACATAAGTTATATCAGTTAACACAAAACTGATAGGGAAGAGGTTCTTGCTCTTTTTTCCTTAGAGATGTAAATTACCTTAATTAAGTTATAAAGCTCAGCCATGTTTATGGATGTTAAGGTTCAAATAACAAAGAATCAGCACATTAGGAAGATGATGAACTAACTAGAAACACTAACCAGAGCTGTACAGCAAAGACTTAAGAAGCCAATCAGCTAGATATGGTGGTAATCCTAGAATGATAATCTAGAACTTGAAAAGAAAGGTAAAGAAGTAGGCTAAATACCAGTGAGAAGAAGAGATTGAACAACCACCCAAAAAAAGTGAGTAAGGAGTGCTTAACTGCGACCCACACAGTGGGGGTTGAATTATTGCAAGTACCTTTCTGATTGAGCTGGAAGCAAGAGTATTGGCTTTGCTCACCACACTGAATTAATGTTGTCTGTTTCACCTCTCTAATTATTAGCATGACTACATAGAATTTATAGACAAAGCTCATGGTTAATTAAGTTAACAGGTATAATGTCAGTGATAAATGCTCAAGATACTTGTTTATCAGAACATGTTCAAAAGTTACTTCAGGTTTGCTAATAAATGCCCCAACGAGCATACCACCATGCTGTAAACCTCAATCCAAAGGCAAATAGCTCAAGTTCAGGAAACTCAACTCCTTGAATGAAGTGCCAGGCAGCCCTCTTCAGCTCCAACAACCAAAAAAACAAACCAAACGCTACCATCCAATCAATTCTGACTCATAACAGCTTCTTCTTCAGTATGATATGAACTTGTCTGTGGTCACATTATAGGGTCACTATGAATTGGCAATACCAGATGAGTTCAAATCATGCTAAAAAACAAGACCAAAACTGGACAAGATGACTCAAATAAGTGATCCAGATTAAGGATCAGAACATCTTTCAGAGAAAGAAAAGGACATTTGGAATTTCCTGATAAGGGATTAAAAAGGATTATATTTTGGTACCTTCAACAAAGTGAAAGAAAGTTTGGAGCAACCACAGACAAAAAAAAAATAAAGGAAAATAAAGTTAAAAAGTAGAAGAAATAAAGCAAAGCAATATAGATCAATTGGCAAAATTAATGGGAAATTAGAAATCATACATACAGTGAATAGAAATCCAGAAGATTAATATGGTAATTGATTCAGTGGAAGATCGAGTTAGCGTGGTTGAAAACAAATCTTAATAATAACACATAAGAGGAAAAAATCAGAACAACGATAACAACAAAAACCAAAAATACCATCTAAGAATTATTAAGAGAAATAACTTACATTTGGTTTGAATGTCATTCAGGAAGAGAGCAAAAACAAAAACACCACAGAGAAGCTGTTAAAGATTCGTTGTAAGAAAATTTCCTTAATGTCATGAAAGACAAGATCTGAATCAAGAATTTCAGCAGACTCCAGATAGAATAGACCTCAAAAGAAAACTACCCAGACATGTCATGATCAAACTTTCTGAAACTAAAAATAAATCAAGAATCCAGAAAGCATCTGAGTAGAAACAAAAATTTCTTATAATGCCTTTAAGTTAGCTAGGAAAGGTGGCGGAAGTGGTCGGTGAAGAGAGCAAAGTAAGGGATGGACCCTTGGGAAGCCCTCTGTCTCAGTGTGACCGAACCCTTGCTGGGCTTGTCAGACCCCAGCACCCTGCTCCAGACTTTCTGTCCGACTGTGCACTGCAGAGACACAACTTAAAACAACAACAATGTGAACTCAGTATAGAAAAATATATTGAACAAAGAAACCACATATACATAAAAATACAGCAAAATGACAGCAGGAAATTCATGTTTATCAATAATTTCACTAAATGTAAGCATTAAGTACATCACTCAAGTAACCAAGAGTAAGCAACAAATTAGATGTGTACAGAATTCTCCACTTAGCAACAACACAATATATATTCTTCTCCAGTGTACATGGAACATTTTCCAGAGTAGACCGTATGCTAAGCCACAAAGCAAGTCTAATGGAGAAAGTGGGAAGAGTGCTGTTGCACAATCAATATCATAAGACAAAGTGGATTTGAATTATTCAAAACCATTTTTCTTATGAAACTTCGATACAAATCACAATAAAATAAATAGAAAGTCTGGGGACCAAGACCTTTGCCGTGAATGCCATCCACATTCTGATGCCCTGGATCTGTAAAGGGGAGGGCCACCTCTTCATCCTCATGCCCCTGAACTGCTGATGGGAATGTGTGCAGGCTGTGCCTTCCAGGGTTCACTGGGGGGGTAGGACGGGGGTGGGGAGCCTTGGAAGTCTCCAGGCAGAGTTAACCTTTTCTTCCCCTTCCAGTAGTCAGGGACAGCTGTGGACTGGTATGTCCATTAAAATGCTTTGGGGGAAAATTTAAATAAGTAAATAAATGATGATAAATAAATAAATAATAAATAAATAGCATTATTAGAGATCAAAATCCAAACAAACCCCTCTTCAAACAAAGAGAAAAGGCAGTATTCCACAAACAAGTTTAGTAATCATCTAAGTTGGCCTGGCAAGAGAGATTAGTGGCAGAATGCAGAAGACAGGATAATGACGTCAGAAGGTGGTAACAACAGCTGGGAAACCACTGCCTGTCATCACTTGCCTGCACTCCATCCTGGAGGATCTCCTTTCTGTCTCTTTTAGACGGCAAGATTCTACCAAACTTTCTAAGACTATCCAGAATGTGCACTCGAGTTTTTTTTCTTATTTAATTTATAAATTAGAAACATGAAGAAGAACGTATGATAGCTGTAAAGATAACTGATTGTAATGTTGACTTCCTGGGTTCTTATGCTGTGCAAGTTCCAAGTCTGATAATAGAATTTCTCTGATTTCAGGGAGTTATGTCTGGTTCGGGAACATGATATAAAATTAACGAAAGAAGCAGACAAGGCGCATAAAGATTTGGCACAGGCTCTCTTAGATGCTGAAAAGAATGCCAAGTAAGTTATTTAAAATTCATGTAGCTTATTTATATAGGGGAGAGAGAGGAGGTTTTTGTAGGAATTCTATAGCATGTATTACATCTCTACATGAACTTCTGGTAAAGCTATCCCAGAATACTTCCATTTATGAGGTCATTATTATGACCACACTTTTCTTTTTACCAAAGTACAAACTCCTTAAGATATAGATAAATAATGAAGAACGACTCTGTTTTGTACTGGAATTCTCTGATGGCACTGCCAGGTGAGTGTTTGACTGCTACATGCCAAGTTGGAAGTTCAAACCCACCAGCTATACTCCATGTGAGAAAGAGGAGGCTATCTGTTTGCATGAAGATTTCCAACCTTGAAATTGCCATCTTGGGTCACCGTGAGTTGGAATCAATGGCAGCGGTCTTATTTGGGGAAAGACGATGAGGGTTGAAGCAGAATGTATAGCATGATTTATGTTATTAATAGAGTCACCTTGTCTCATATAATTTGTAACCTTGAAACCAATTTCAGTAACTAAAGGTATCACAGATATCCTAAAGTAGCCACAATGTGAAATAGCACATAGGATACTAACTCAGTTTCCTTTACCTAACTTTAATTGCTGTCTCATTCTTGGTAGGAAGAAAGTAAAACATGGTCATTCTCTTGGAGTCAGACTATTCATTTTAGCATTATTCACTTTTTTGAATGATGTTTGCAGACTGCCACTTTTATGATTTTCTAGATGAAAGTATGGAGAGCAGTACGCTAACAGAGATAACTGCTGTGTAATCCTCGGGAGGCTCTCACCCTTCCCGGGCTCTGTTTTACCTTTATATCTGGAACGATACGGGCATCTGTCTTCCAAAATTGCTGTGGGGATCGAGGCCATTTATGCAAAGAGCTTAAAATAGTGTTTAGCACTTGACAGTGCTATGTCAGCATGAGCTATTACATGGGAGCCATATCTGATGTCCTGTGGCTACACAAGGGAGAAGACAACTCATTAGCTTAAGGCCTATAGCCATAAGGCAAAGGGCAGCCACACCTCCACCCTCCATCCTTCTTGACCCTATTCTGACACCTATTCAAACACTCCTACTTTTCTGCTCAGTTCACTAATCCATTTCATGGCCATGCAGACAGTACTCAGACTTACAGGCATATACTAGGGTAATTCACAGGTCACCACAAACCAAGATCAGAAAATATAAAGGATATAATCTTTGATCCACAATACCACTTCTTTTTTTGGAGGGAGGGGCATCACTGCCCTATGGTGGGAGTAGGAGGCCTAGCCTTGCTCCTGGAGAGCTGCTGCTGGATTTGAACCACCAACCCAGTGGACTGCAGTCCCACACACAACCACTATGCCACTGGAGATCAGCCCAATACCACCTCTTCTTAGCCAGCATCCACATCTCTCTCCAGTTCCCAGCCTCTCAGCTACTTTTGTGGGCCAAGAAGCTTACCTGCCACCCCACCTCACTGCCTCAGGTCTCAGGGTCCAATTCTGCCCTGTCTTGGCATGGTTCCTTTGCTCTTTCCCAGGGTACCTGGAGGTTCAGCGCACCTACCTTCAGTTGTCAGTCAAGAACTTAACCACTGTGTGACCAGGGATCTTTTGTTGTACTATACATCTGGTAAATACCTTTTTTTTCTTTTTAAAAAATCATTTTATTGGGGGCTCATACAACTCCTATCACAGTCCATCCATCCATCCGTTGTGTCAAGCACATTTGTACATTTGTTGCCATCATCATTCTCAAAACATTTGCTTTCTACTTGAGTCCTTGGTATCAGCTCCTTATTTTTTCCCCTTCCACCCCTTCCCCCCCCCCCATGAACCCTTTATAATTTATAAATTATTATTATTTTGTCATATCTTACCCTGTCCTCTGTCTCCCTTCACCCACTTGTTTGTTGTCCATCCCCTAGAGAAGATGTTTTATGTAGATTCTTATAATCAGTTTCCCCTTTCTACCCAACCTTCCCCCCACCCTCTCAGGATTGCCATGCTCACCCCTGGTCCTGAAAGGATCATTTGTCCTGGATTCCCTGTGTTTCCGATTCCTATCTGTACCAGTGTACATCCTCTGGTCTAGCCAGATTTGTATGGTAGAATCGGGATCATGATAGTGGGGGAGAGAAAGCATTGAAAAACTAGAGGAAAGTTGTATGTTTCATCATTGCTGTACTGCACTCTGACTCATCTCTTCCTTGTGACCCTTCTGTGAGGGGATGTCCAACTGTCTACAGATGGCCTTCAGTCCACCCTCCCCATCATCACATTGATATGATTTTTTTTCTGTGTCTCTGATGCCTGATACCTGATCTCATTGACACTTTATGATCACATGGGTTGGTGTGCTTCTTCCATGTGGGTTTTGTTGCTTCTCAGTTAGATTGTCGATTGTTCATCTTTCAAGCCTTTAAGACCCCAGACACTCTATTTTTTGATACTACATCTTTTGGGCACCATGAGCTTTCTTTACCACATTTGCTTATGCACCCATTTTCAGACACTCTGTTTTACATGAACTCCTTGACATTGTCTCCCCTTTACTCCCACTTCACCTCTGAACCTCCCTCTTCCCTAAACCCTTATTCTATTTGCTGTCTCTATAGTTTCACCAATCCTGAATTTCATAGTCTCAAATTTTGAGGAAGTGGTTGTGCCTTTTTACAGTTACTTGTTGTTTCCATAGGCTGATAAATTCTGGGCTTCATATACTCCCCTCCCCCACAAGACCCAGAAGAACCCACTAACGTTTTATTGTTGATTTTATACTCTGCCACCTTAGTGAATCTTTTAATTTGTTCTAGTGCTTTTCTTACCCAGTCTTTGGGATTTTCTATGTATAGGATCATATCATTTACAAATAGATGTTCACTTCTTTGCCATTTGGATGCTGCTAATTTTCTCTATTTTTTTTTTGATCTGATAAATCTGGCTAGGTCTTCCAGAACAATATTGAATAGGAGTCATGATAAAGGGTATCCTTACCTGTTTCCTGTTTGCAAGGGGAACACCGTTAGTTTTTCTTAGTTGAGAGTAATATTGACTATTAGTTTTGAATATATGCCTTTATTATGTTGAGGAATTTCCCTTCTATTGCTATCTTATTGAGTGTTTTTTATCAGGAATGACCATTGGATTTTGTCAGATGCCTTTTCTATGTCAAGTGATATAACTAAATGGCTATTTTCACTTATTTTATTTATGTGATGCATCACATTGATGATTTTTCTAATGCAGAATTATCTTTGTGTATTTGGTCTGAATACCACTTGATCATCTATGTTGATTAGGGTGTTGTTGATAATATTTTCATCTTCTTCATTCATTAGTCTATAATTTACTTCTTTAGTGACATCTTTGACTGGTTTGGTATCAGAGTTATATTTACTTCACGAAGCGACTTCAGGGGTATTCCATCATTTTATATACTCTTACTTGTGTATATGGATAGTTTTAGTAGAATTGGGGGTGTCAGTTCTTATTTAAATGGCGTAGTAGAATTTACCAGTGCAACTCTGTGGTCGTAGATTTGTTGTTGTTATTGTTGTTGGGAGTTTTTAAATGACTGGATAAACTTCTTTTGTTATGAATCTGTTCAGGTTTTCTCTTTCAGTCAGTGTTAGTTTAGCTAGGTAATGTGTTTCTATATATTTGCCTTTCTAGATTTTCAAATTTGTTGGAGTATAGTTCTTCATAATATTCTGTTATACATTTTATTTCAGTTTGTCCTGTTGTGATGCCACCATTTGAGTCTTTATTCATGTTACTTGCGTGTTCTTTTCTTTTTTGTGAATTGTGTATATATGAATAAACATATTTCATATTTTCATTTTTATTATAGATTAGACAAGGAATTTACATTTTCAACTATATATTAGCATTCAACAATTCCTTTATTAAATTTGCCAGTTGTTTGTTGTTTTGTTAATCCTTTCAGAGAACTCTATCCAGTTGATACTTCCTATTGCTTTTGGCGACTCTAAGTCTATTTTGCTGCCTTTGTTCTAATTGTTGGAGTTGTTGGTTTAAGGTGTTTATTTTTGGTCCTTTTTTAATATGTATGATTGTGGTAGTTACACAATTTCATGTCAGCTCGATAAAAAAATGAAGAGTTGGAGGTTAGCCTGTCAGTCAGGTCGCTCCCTGATGATGCCTTTTTATGGGCATGGCCTAATCATGAGGATTCTGGGAACTTCTTCTCTTTATCTACTTCACCTTCCTCTTGACAACCACATGGAACCATGCTGATAGCAGCCAGAGCCTTGGAGATGCTTCCACCACCACTGGATCCACAAGACTTCACCTACTGGCCTGTAATCTTCCTTCATGAGGCATCATTATGTGCTGCATGACTCTAAAGAGGAATTTATGGACTAGTGTCGGACTTATGATCTTGATCTGAACTGGGCTAGGCTGTTTTCACAATTACAATTGGTCTTCGATATAAAGTTCTCTTTTACACATATATGAGTATATCTGAATTTGTTTCTCTAGTCAACTTGGTCTAACACAGTGATTATTGCCATAAATTTCCCTCAGAGCATTTCTTTTTCTGTATCCCAAAGGTTTTGTTTTCATTATGCTTTCATTCTTGTTGGATTTATGAAATTTAATTTTTTTAATTTTCTATCTCTTCTATTACCCAATATTTTAGGTGGATGTTATGAAATTTCATTGTACTAATTCATCTTCCCATTATTAGTTTCTGACTTCATACCATTGTGGTCTGAGAAATGCTTTGAAATATCTCAGTGTTTTGAAGTTTCTTGATGCTTGTTTTGTGGTATAACATTTAGAGAATGTTCCATGTGTGTTGGATAAATATATATTGCTCTGTTGTCGGAGAGTGTTTGGTATGCTTAGGAGGTCCAGTTAGTTGATTGCACTGTTAGTTCCTCTGTGTTTTTTAGATGTCTTTCTAGTTCTATTATTCCTTAAAAGTGGTGAATTGAAATCGCCTGCTATTATTATTGAGTTGTCTATATCTCTCTTCTATTCTATAACAATTTGATTACCATATGTACTCGAGTACAAGCCAACCCAAATATCAGCTGAGGTACCTAATTTTTACCACAAAAACTGCATAAAAAATGTTCTGGAAAGGGCTGAGCCCCGGTGGCGTAGTGGTTGTGCGCGGGACTGTGGCCCACTGGGATGGAGGTTCAATTCCAGCAGTGGGGCTGGGCCTCCTACTCCCACCACCGGAGAGCAGTGATGCCAAAACAAAAACAAACAAAAAAAATGTTCTGGAAAACTTAGCTTATACATGAGTATATATGGTAATATATTTTGAAACTCCTCCATTGAATGCATATATATATATATATATTATTATTATTATGTCCTTTGTTTAATTGGGCCTTTAAATATTACATAATACCCTTCTTTTGTCCCTTATCCTGGGTCTTCCCTTAAGATCTATTTTGCCAGAAATTAATATTCCCACTTGTGTTCTAATTTGATTGTCTTTAGATTGATATGTTTTTTCTATCCTTTTCTTTTTGGTCTCCATTTGTTTTTGTGTCTACATTGTTTCCTGTTATTAAGTTTTGTTTCATGTCGTTAAGTTGATGCTGTCTTATAGTGATTTCATGTACAATAGAACAAAATATTGCCTGGTCCTGTACCATCCTCACAATTCTTATATTAGATCTCATCGCTGAAAACACTGTTATACCAATCTCATCAAAGGTTTTCCTCTCATTTGATGCTTCTCTACTTGGCCAAGCATGATGTTCTTTCCAAGGAATGGTCTCACCTGACATTTCCAGAGTTCACGAGGCAAAGGCTTACTATCCTTGCTTGCTTCTGAGAGCATACTGGCTATATATCTCCCAAAGTAGATTCTGATTGTTCTTCTGGAATTCTATGGTCCTTTCAATATTCTTTTTCAGCACCATAATTCAGATGCTTTAATTCTTCTTTGGTTTTCTTTATTTGATGTCTAACATGACACTTTCATAGCGATTGAAAATGCCATGGCTTGGCTCACACATACATTAGTCCTTAAAGTGATATCCTTGCTTTTGAATACTTTAAAAAGTATTATTAATCACTTTATTGGAGGGGATTCTCACAATCTTTTGATGATCTGTCATTCAATTGTATTAAGCACACTTGTATGTATGTTGCTATCAACATGTCCAAAACATTTTCTTTCTACTTGAACCCTTGGTATCAGTTCCCCACCTTCCCACCCTCATGAATCCTTGATCAATTATATATTATTTATGTTATTTTGTGTCTTACCCTATCCATTGTCTCCCTTCACCCACGTTTTGTGATGGCTTCCCCTTTTGATTTTCAATACTTTAAAAAGGTCTTGTGCAGCAGATTTACTCAAGGAAATAAGTCATTATATTTCTTGACAGCTACTTTCATGCATGTTCATTGTGGAACCAAGCAAGATGAAATACTCAACAACTTCAGTTTCTCTCTATGCATCATGATGTCATCTATAGATTCAGTTGTGAGATTTTTGGTTTTCCTTATGAGTTGTCGGCTATATTGAAGGCTGAAGTCCTTGATCTTCATGAGCAGGTGCTTTAAGGCCTCTTTGTTTTCAGCAAGCAAGGCTGTGTCTTTTGCATATCACAGGTTAATAAGCTTTCCTCCAATCTTAATACCATGTTCTTCTTGGATTATCTACTCAGCATATAGATTTTATAAGTATAGTGGAAGGATACATCCCTGACAGGTATCTTTTGTGATTTTAGACCACTTTTTATTCCCTTGTTCTGTTGTAATGACTACCTTTTAGTTTATGTACAGGTTTTACATAAGCACAATGAAGTGTTTTGGAATTCTTATTCTTCTCAGTGATGCCCATATTTTTTATGACTCATACATTTGAGTTCAATGAAATGCAAGTCATTCTGGTATTCTTTAATTCATTTAAAACCCACCTGACACCAGCAATGATACCCCTCTGTGTTAGGCTGAACTGACTAGAGAAACAAATCCAGGGACACTCATATATGTGTGAGAAAGAACTTTATATAAAGAGGTCATTGCATACCAAGATACATCCCAGCCCAGTCCAACTCCATTTGTCTAATACTAGTCTATCAATTTGATACAAGTCTATAAGTCCCTCTTTCGACTCAAGAAATATATGCAATGATGCAGAATTCAGGAACATCACTAGCTGGTTGGTGCAAAATCCTGTGAATCCATTGATGGTAGCCCTGGCAGCTGTCCAAGTGATGTGATAACAGAAAGGTGAATGCAGAGAGAGAGAGATAGAGGTTCCCCAAACCCTCCTTATGAGGTCACGCCCACCAGGAGGCACCCTCAGGCTGTGACCTGATGGCAGGCTAGATCCCATCCCTATGCATTTATATCTTCCAGTTGCCATGAAATTATATAGCTAACGCACCCTCTTAGAACATTCTCTTCTCAATCCATCTTGAATTTCTGGAAGCTCCCTTACTGTACTACTTAATAATTGTTTAATTATAATATATGGTATAATGATAATTATCAACAGAATTTTATTTCCATGTGATATTAATGATATTGTTTGATAATTCCTGCATTGTTGGGTTGCCTTTTTCTGGAATGGGTACAAATATGAGCGTCTTTCAGTTAGTTGGCCAGAGAGCTGACTTTCAGATTTCTTGGTATAGGCAAATGAGTGTTTTCAGTGCTTCACCTACTTGTTGGAATATTTTGATTAGTATTCTATCAATTCCTGAAGCCTTGTTTTTTAACTAATGCTTTCAGTGCAATTTGGACTTTTTTCTTCAGTAACATTGATTCTTGGTCTTTTGCCACCTCTTGAAATGGTTGGATATCTACCCATTCTTTTTAGCACAGAGGCTCTGTATATTCTTTCCGCCTTCTTTTGGTACTTACTGCATTATTCAATATCTTGCCACAGGATCATTCAAATTTAACCTTGAATCTTGAATTATTTTCTTACATTCTTTAAGCTTGGCTTATGCTTGTATGTGTTCTTCTTTTTCCATTTTCTAACTCCAGGTCTTTGCACATTTACTTATAATATTTTACTTTGTCTTTGAAAATTTCTGGTAAGCTTTTTTACTTCATCAGTTCTTCCATTTGCGTTAGTTGTTTTATAATCAAAAACAAGTTTCAAAATCTCTTCCAACGTCCACTTTGATCTTTTCTTTCTTTCCTGTTTTTTAAAGACCTTTTGCTTTCTTCATATATGATGACTTTAAAAAAGAATAAATCATTTTATTGGGGGCTCTTACAGCTCTTATAGTCATTCATACATCAAACATATCAAGCCCATTTGTACATATGTTAGTCTGGGTATACTAAAGAAACAAATCCAGGGAGACTCATATGTGTATAAGACAGAGGTTTAAATATAAGAACAACTGAACAGTGAGAAAACATCCCAGCCCAGTTCAGACCAAATCCTTAAGTCCTCTATTAGCCCATATGTCCAATGCCAATCTCTAAAGTCCTTTTCAAACCCACAAAACACAAACAATGACACCAAATGCAGGAAGATTGAGGGCCAGTGGGTGGATCTAGTGGCATTATAAGCATCTGAGCACTGGCAGAGGTCTCCACATGGCTTCTCCAGCTCCCAGGACATGGGTTCTATCAGTGTAGCATGGTGTGTCTTGGCAGTAAAGCATCTCTCAGAGTGAGCAGAGAGAGTGTGTGTGTCTCCCGCCTCCAAGGAGGAAATACAGGACTTCCTAGAATCCTCAGGAAAAACCATGCCCACGTTGACTATGACTGCATTGGCAAATTAGACTCCACTCCTTCGCTTTTAATCCTCTCAAGTCTCAAATTGGACCAGATTTTGTAACTACCACAGTTTCCATCATCATTTTCAAAACATCTTTTCCTACTTGAACCCTTGGTATCAGCTCTTTTTTCCCTCCTTCCCTCCCTCCCTCACCTTCCCACCCTTGTGACACCTTGATAAATTATAAATTAATTTTTTCTTGTCTTACACTGTCTGCTTTCTCATCACCCATGTTTCTCTTATTCATCACTCTAGAGGGGGTGGGGACTGGGGTTAAACATTGATTATTGCAATCAATACCCTCTTTCTCCCCTTTCTCCCCCTACCTTCCCACTACCCACATGGTATCACTACTTCCATTACTGTTCCTGAGGGTTTATCTGTTCTGGATTCGTGTGTGGAGAGCTCTTATCTGTACCAGTGCACATGCTCCAGTCTAGGTGGATTTTTAAGGTAGAACTGGGATCATGATAGGTTGAAGGGGTCTGGAGGAGGAAGCATTAAAAAACTAGAGAAATGTGTATTTTGTCAGTGCTACACTGCACACTTGATGGCTTATCCCTTCCTTGTGAATTTTCTGTGAGGAGATGTCCAATTTCTACAGATGGGCCTTGACTCTCCACTCTGACACCCCTTGTTCACATCAAAATGATTGTTTTGGATCTTCTGATGCCTATTTCCTGTCGACACCTCATGATCACACAGGCTGGTTTGCTTCTTCCCTGTGGGCTTTATTACACTTCTGCTAGATGGCTGCTTGTTTAACTTCAAGCCTTTAAGACCCCAGACACTATATCTTTTGAAAGCTGGCCACCATCAGCTTTCTTTTCCACATTTGCTTGTGCATCCATTTTGTCTTCAACGATCCTGTTGAAAACATGAGCATCATAGAATGCTAGGTTATTAGAAAAAAGTGTTCTTTCATTGAGGGAAGACTTGAGTGGATGCCCAACGTCCATCTGCTACCTTGATACTTAACATATAAATATATGTACATAGTCCTATATCACTTTCATGAATTATTAATATATTGACATATATGCATGCTTATATTTATACCTCTATAATGTCTTTTGCCTTCTAGTACTTTCCTCTATTTTCTTTTACTTTCCTCCTGTTCCACTATCATTTTTGACCTTCCTTGGACTTTCAGTAATTCCTCTCAGCTACATTGCACTTCATCAAACCCCTCCAGGCATTCTACATGCATGATGTTCTTGATGTCCTCCCACATCATCATTTTTTTTCTCACTAGTGTTCAGATCTTGAAACAATCTCTAGATTCACGTGAAATATACTCATGGTTGCATTTTTGGTATATTTTGATATTTTTGATATCTCCAAGATATCAAAATTCTAATTTTCTTTAACTCAACCTGAACTTAGATGTGAGCAACTTGAACTTAGATGTTCTCGGGCCTTATTTTGGCTGTTATTATTGAGCTTTTGCGTTACCGCTTCCTATAGATTTAGTCAATTTGTTTTCTGTATATTCCATTTGGAAACGTTCACACGAATAGTTCCTGTTTATATTGTTGCGAAAAGGTATTTGTCACAAAGGAGTTGTTGGTCTTGCAAGTTCTATCATGTGCTCTCCAGCTTTGTGTCTATCTTCCATGCCATATTTTCCAACTACTGTTATTTTTTCTTTCCAACATTCACATTGCTAATAATTATCAATGCATCTTGACTACATGTTTTATCAAGTTCTTTCAGACTGAAGTTTTCGGTTTTTCATCACTGACTTTAATGTTAGGAGCATAAGTTTTAGTAATCATTGTATTGACTGGATTTCCTTGTATACATAGAGGATATTATCAGTTGAGAGATTAAAATAATTTAACAACTGATTCGCTGCCTTAAGAATTGTTTAAGTATAAAAAATATATACTAAAAAGTAGTTTATTACTCTTACAGTTAATACTTTAATAAGGACAATTAGAGATATACAAAACTATGTTAGAAGAGAGTGTTTTAAATTACTTAAATGAGAAATATTAAACAAAATTTGACAAAACTGTAAATCCATTTTTAAAGATATTTCCATATTAATCTTTGACTAGTATCCTCACTTGCAATGTTCCCTGCTTTTATTTATTTATTTTTTGGGGGGGCATCACTGCCCTCTGTTGGGAGTAGGAGGCCCAGCCATGCTGGAGAGCTGCTGCTGGATTTGAATGGCCAACCCAGTGGGCCACAATCCCACACACAACCACGACACCACCAGGGCTCAGCCCTTTGCTTTTATCTGAACTTCATTGGCTGTCTGATAGATCTTTACCCAGCTTGTCACTGTGGAAGTAGGATCCCATTCCTTTAGAAGTATGCCAGGTGGATGATAGTCGTTGTGTTTGATATTGTAAGGAGACAGCCAGGCAACTAACCTTCTCTGAGCATAATCTGCTCACCTTTGAAAACCCTTTTTCCACTTCTGTTGAACTTAACAAGAATTGCTCTGACAATATTCTTAGCATTTTAAATGCTTTCAGAAATTATATAACTCATAATATCACGTGGGAATTTGGGGCATAACACAAAATAAAAATGTAGTATTTCGGGCTGAGCCCTGGTGGCGTAAGTGCTTGAGTGCAGGACGGTGGCACACGGTCTTGGCAGTTCAAATCCAGCAGCGGTTCTCAGGAGCAGCACTAGGTAGCTCCCACAATCACCAGAGGGCAGTGATGCCCCCCCCCCCAAATGTAGTATTTAATCAAAAGTATAGCAAGTTTTATTAAATGGATAAATAAATATTACAACCATAATTCTATTTTAATACCTCTAGGCAGAATGAACATTTCTGTGGGTAATTTGAAATCACTGTTACACAGAATAAAGAATGTAAATTTGTGATTTCCATAGTGAGCAGGTGCTAAGCTGCTTAGAGAGAACCCTGCTCACAGTTGCCATTTTGACAACTGGTTTGCTGAACTCAGCACAGTACTGGGCATCAGTTCTGCAGAACCATTCGAACTGCCTGACTCCCACCAATGGACAGTCTTCTGTCACCAGCAACATGTTACTTCAAGATAGATCTTGAAATATATATATATTTGACAATGCGATGTCATTCCTCCTGAATGTCATTCTTGGCATAGTAAATCATATGACTATCTGACTCACCATGGGCAGTCTGTGTCAGCTCACTAATGCTGATATGGATCTTTTTCCTTCTTTTCATTCTTTGATGACTTTTAATATTACTAGACTCATACTCTGTGCATTCCACGCTCTGATTCTTAGTAGATGTTTACAGCCCTTTCTTTTCATTCCAGGTTGTTTTTTATATTGTATAAGGAGAAACCTCTAAATAGAATGAGACTTTGAGAACTTGTGTATCATGATTACTAAGTTCAGAAAATTTCTACATAACTGGGCTTTAATTATTAAAGGTCTCATACACCTCATCTGAGGGAATACTTCAAAAGATTTGTGAAAATGTATAACTTTTGTACTTTTCTTTGACCTCAGATGAGCTCTTGATTCTCAGCGAAGTATCAGGGTAAGTTAGAGGGAATAGGCATCTCTGGTAGATCAGGAAACTATAACTATACCTCAGTTTTGGTGTTTGGAAAAGGATTTTACACATATTACTGTAATCATGCAGAATTTTCAAATATGATATCTCACAATATTATGATTGTGCTTTCATTAGGTAATTAATACATGAGGAAAAAGCTTAGCCATAATCTCATTCTACAACCACCATTTATATTAAAATTTTTTCATTTAATATAGTATTATATTTGGATGATAGTACATTAAAATTCTAGTGAACTAAAAAAGAAAACATAAGATAAACTGTGTTTAGAGCAGGGAAAATATATTAAACTTTTTACTTTTCCTAAAAGTTTTATAGGATTTTTAAATGAAATGTGCTTTTCACTAATTTCATTGTCTATAAAATTTATTAGTAAAGCCAGAAATAATATCATATTTCTTATGGTATTATAGCATAAGAAAGTTTTATGATACCACATGTTAAGAAATCATTTTATCTTGCGGCAATTTTTAAGGGAGCAAATTTACTATTTTACAATACTTTTATTTGAAAATTTAAAATTATTTTAAAAAATATCTCTATGTAGCTGTTTCTTAACTTTCTTTTAGAATTATAGAGGAATACCACGATTTATATACATTGCAAAGAGGAAGAATGGAGAGTGATATTAGCCAGTTAATAACAGAGAGAGATATCTGGAGTACAGCCACATATCAATTGGCTTTGAAGGTTAGTTCAACTGAATTCATTTTCTAACTTCTTTTTTTTTACTAGATAAATAATCTAGAAAGAGATCCTTTAGAAATGAACACACACACATCCTCCAAAGTTCTTTTATGGGCTTCCAAAAGGGAATGATACATTTTCTTTAAAGCAAAACAGATTATTCCTCTATTACTCAATTACCCAAGTATTGCCAAATTAAGGACTTTTTTTTCCTCATCTGAATTTATTAAAGTGCAAGCAAGAATTATTTTTTTAAAAAAATAAATCATTTTATTGGGGGCTCTTTCAACTCTTATAAGCATACATCAGTTGTATCAAGCACATTTGTACATATGTTACCATCATTTTCAAAATATTTTCTTTCTACTTGAGGCCTTGGTGTCATCACTTCTTTTTTCTCTCCCTTTCCCCACTTCCACCTTCGTGACACCTTGATAAATTATAGATGCTATTTTTTCATATCTTATGCTGTCTTCCTTCACCCACATTTCTGTTGTTCACCACCCCTAGCGGGAGTTGGTTTATACTTTGATCATTGTGATCAGTACTCTCATTCTCCCCCTTTTCCTCCCACCTTCCCCTGCCGTCATGTGTAGGGTGCCAGCCCCCACAGTTGAACAGGCCCAAGGGGCAGTTGTATAATTCGGGGTGGGGGGAGGAATTAAAGAGGCATCAGACAAGATAAAGCATGCAATTGCTCATCTTTTGGATGGCCATGATCTCAGCAGCCAGATCTTTGCAGAAGAATGTATTTCCAGCACGGCTTATATACACTTAGGGATGTACAAAATCACCTAACTGTATCATAAAAGGGAAGGCTTGTACCATAGGCATACGTGCAACAGGAGAGGGCAAGCTAGAGGTGCACATGCAATATGAAGGGAAGGCACTAGAGATATACATGTGACAAGATAGACGGACTCTAAAGTCAAGATGACAGCCTAACCTTGATCTTTCCTAAATTGACTTGACCTTGTCTTTGGGCTCTCCTTATCAGAAAGAGTAGGCTCTACTTAGGTGGGACAGACTGTAGGGTCTGATTGCTCTAGATGACTGGTAACCTGCAGGGAGCTATCCTTTAAGCAGTTGTCCTCCAAGTGTATCGTTCTAGTTATTGACCATGTGTTAGCAAGCAGCACTTGAGATTTGGCATATAATATTGGGGGACCACCTGGGGAATAACACTCATGGTATCATTACTCCCATTATGGTTCCTGAGGGATGTATCTGCCCTGAGTTTCGTGTGTTTAGAGTTGTTATCTGTACAATATGCATGCTCTGGTCTAGACAGGTTTATAAGTTAGAACTGGGGACATGGTATTGGTGGGGAGGAAGTAAAAAAACAACTAGAAGAAGATTGTGTGTTTAATACACCCTGGCTGACTCGTCCCTTCCTTGTGACCCTTCTGTGAGGGGATGTTCAATGGTCTACAGATGGGCTTTGGGTCTCCACTCCAATCCCCCTCCCTCACATAATATGATTGTTTTGAGTCTTCTGATGCCTAATACCTGATCTCATCAACACCTTGTGATCATACAGGCTGGTTTGTTTATGTATGATGTAAATATATTTATATATGATGATAGGGATATAGGTCTATGTACATGTCTTTATATGTTAATTATTGAGGTAGCAGACAGACATTGGGTCTCTATTTAAAGTTTTCTCAATGCAAGAACACTTTGTTTTAATAACATGGCATTCTGTGATGTTCATGCATTTCTGACATGATCACTGAAGAAAAAATGCATTCATAAGCAAATGTGGTGAAGAAAGCTGATGATATCTGGCTATTCTAAGATATAGAATTTGGGGTCTTAAAGGCTTGAAGTTAAACAAGCAGCCATATAACAGGGAAACAATTCTTTTTCTGCTTCTGAAATTAAAACGTTTTACTTTAGGACTAGTAATAAACCTGGAGCTATGGTTCTTATTTTCACACAGTGTAGCCTCTTTAGAATTATTGGATTTTACACTTTTGCTCTATTGCCTTGGTATTCAATCTGACAATTAAATTTATTTATGATGGCTCCCAGACCATTCTAGCAATGCTTTAAGGAAATAGCAAAGTTCCGTGATACTTTAATTTTTATAACAAGATATACAAAACATTTTCCATGACAACCATTTTTGATGTAGAATATATTTTATGTATATAATATTTATATTGACCATGTTGTGCAACCTTCATTACTATCTATTTGCAAATGTATTCATTAACTTTAACAGAAACTCAGCACTTCGCAAGCATTAACTTCCCCTTTCCTTCCACCCACCTAATACATTTTTGTCTGTGTTGATTTGTCTGTACTACATATGTTCAAGACTTAGATCTTTGTGGTCACAGATAACCTCTTCTTTCCCCAGTCCCAGATCAGCTAGTGGATTTGACCCCTGTGCCTTGTTGTTAACAGTTAACCACATGCCTTTAACCCTTTATGCCCTACAGTGCTACTAGAGTTCATTGATAACCCTTTTTTATGCATTTAACATATTTTGTTTATCTGTTCATTGTTTGATGAATGCTTGAGTGGTTTCCTTTTGGGGCTATTCTGAGCACTACAGTGAATATTGGGTGCAAGTATCTGAGTTCCTGCGTTCACTTCCTTTGGATATATACTAGGGTGTAGAATGACAGGATCCTATGTTAATTCTCCACCACTTGTCTGTCAGTTTGTCGCACTGTGTTGGCCTGTGTGTTGGTGTGATGCTGAAAGCTATGTTAATGGACAGCAAGACAACCCAAAGTGAACAGATTCTCTCCAGGTTTCCAGACTCAGAACAGATTATAAGGAAGGAATTATCTGTCCACTTAAGTGGAATTTGCCACTGAAAACCTTATTCATAGTGTGGAAACGTTGTTAGATCCTGCAGGCCTAACGAATAGGAGCAGAAAATTGCCAGAGATAGTGCTGGAGGATGAGCCTCCCAGGTGAGAAGGCACTCAAGACATGATTGAAGAAGGGCTGCCTTCTCAAAGTAAAGTCAACCATGGTGACATGAATGGAATAAAGCCTGTAGGAGTGAAGCTTTGACATCTTTATTTGCTTGCTGGGGCACAACTCATTGTGATAAGAAGCATCCTCAAAACTCTACTAATATTTGAACTTGGGATGTATGAAGTATGAATCTAGGAAAACTGGAAGTCATGAAAAATGAAATGGGAGGCATAATTACCAATAGCCTCAGCATTTGTAAGCCTGGCCATTTTGAATCAGACAATTATATGGTTTACTATGCTGTGTGTGTTAGGCCACATTGTTTAGAAAACAAATCAAGTGACACTCAGGTACGTATAAGAAAGAGCTTTGTATCAAGAAATAGTTATGTAAGAAAAAGCCATCCCAGTCCAGTCCAACTCAAGTCCACCGGCCTGTTGCTCGTCCAGAAGATTTAGTACAGACTCATATAGCTACATGCTGGTGATACTAAACAAAACAAAACAAAAAACTGGAAAGCAGAAAAATCTGGAACTGGAAAGCAGAAAGATCACAGTCTGGTACGTGCAGAGTCGCTTGGCTTCAAAGTCAGTGGGAACATGGCAGGCACCAGCAGTTCTCATGGTTGGCTGCAGAGTCCCAGTGGGTAGAAAGGCAAATGGACAGCGCAAGAGAAAGTTCCCAGTGCCCTCCACTCTGCCCAGTCTTATAGGAAGGCCACTTGTCAAGATTGACCTTCCTTTCAGGATTTACAGTCCTATTAGGTAGGGTAGTTATCTATCTGCCTTCAAGAAAAGTCAATCAGTACAAATGTTCACATTGATGCGCCAACCACCAAAGCCAGTGATTAGGACATTGAAGAATTCTGTAGACATTTTCAGTCTGAAATGGATCAAATGTGCAATAAGATGTACTGATAAATCTTGTTGATTGAAAGGCAAAAGTTGGAAACAAAGAAGAAGGACCCCCCCCAAAAAAAAAACAAAAACAAAAAATATTCCAAACTAGAACTGCCCCTGTGTTTCTGAGACTGTAACTCTTTATAGAAGTAGAAAACCTCTTGAGTAAACCAAGCGGCTATCCAGCTCAGAAGCAACAAAGCCCACATGGAAGAAGCACAGCAGTCTGGGTGACCACAAGGTGTTGAAGGGATCTGGTGTCGGACATCAAAGAACTAAAATTATATCATTATAGATAAGGAGGAGTACAGATTGGGGACCCAAAGCCCATCAACAGGTGAAGTGACATCCTCTTAAAGAGG